>CM023629.1:10724558-10869558 GCA_013358685.1 Antennarius maculatus
ATATATATATATATATATATATATATGCGCATATGATTTACTACAATGTGTACTAGAGTTGGACTAACAAGGATTGTGGTTGGGGTTTGGGTTTGAGTTAGGGGTGGGGTTACGGTTAGAGTTGGGGTTGTCATTGGAGTTAGGGTTAGGGTTGCTGTGCAGAAAGACTTGGGTTTAAGGTTGCGGTTGGGATTGTGGTTGGGATTAGGGTTAAGGTTTTGCTTACGGTTACATTTAGAGTTGGGGTTACGGTTAAAGTTGGGCTAACGGTTGGGGTTAGGGGTAGGGTCGCATTTTTGTCGTGCAGAAAGACTCAGGGTTAGGGTAATGGTTAGGATCGGGGTTGTGGTTTGGGTTAGGGTTTGGTTATGGATACAGTTAGGGTTCGGGTTATGGTTAGGGTTGTGGTTGGGGTTAAGGTTAGGGCTAGGGTTATGTTAGGCTTAAGACTGATGTTGGGATAAAGGATTTAGTTAGGATTAGGGTTAGGGTTGGGGTTAGGGTTATAGTTGGGGTTTTGATTGGGGTTTGGATTACTGTTTGTGACAGGATTAAAAACTAGTTCAGGCAGACTCCCCACACTTCGTGGACAAAGACTAATTTCACATCCGTCCCATCTTTGATTGTATATTTTTCCAAATGAGTTCCAAATGTAATAAACTGAGTTTTATTTTTTTTCCTGCTCCTTCTTGCTTCAGTGTTTCTTTCTGCCACCTGTTTAGTATCAGATGACAGAGACTGAAGGGATTCCTGCCTCCGTACGAGTCTAACGACTTTTATTCATGAGAATAAAGACGAACCTGCGCAATAAAAAAATGAAGTAATAATGATTTAAAAATGTGTATTTGTTTGACAAATAAATCTGGTTTTGTGTTTAAAACAAAAATGTTTGAGAGTGACCTGTCTTGTTTCTAACATTTATTTTACTTTGTTCCTGTTCAAATATCTTGAACTTTAATTTATTGGTACTTTACTGGGTTTTGTTTCACATTAAACAAACATTTCAGATTGTCATGAGGTTTTGTAATTAGAGGGATTCAGACTCAATCATCAGAATCAATGAGCTTCACCTGAGAGCTTCTCCACAGCTGACGGCCATCAAATGGGAGGTTATAAAAAGAGGAGATTGGTTCAGTGTCTCCAGAGATTCAACACCATCAGTTGGGTTTCTGTGGGTCTGGCTGGGGGGGACGTTTCTTTAGTAAAAGCTCAGAAACTTGTGCATCCAAAATGATCCACTTGATTTCAAGAACTTCTCCTTTTAACTGACTTTAAAATTCAGTTTTGACTGGAAACTTTCAAGTGAACCTGAACCGATCAATTTGATCAATCATGCAGGGTTCTTCTTGAGCCTTTCTCCTCATGTTGGTTTAAATGGCAAAAGCACCTCAGGATTGAACCTAAATCCACCCTCATAAGCCATGAACTGTTAATGAAATCAAACCAACTGAATCTTATTTATTTTGAGATGTTTTATCTGTTTTAACTCATTCTAGTTTGTTTTCATTAACCTGTCGCCAATTAATGCCAAAAAAGGGACAAAGACTTAAACCCGAGACTTAAAACAAACACCAGGAGCCTCCGTTTACCGACAGAGGGCCACGCAAACCCCAATGACGTAACAGCGTCCCCCGTCGTGCCAAAGATTGCCACACAAACAGACATCTCACTCTTTTCACGTTTCTTAGTGAAAACTGCTGTTCAACGCCTTACGTGGGTTTAGATGTTTGAAAACTCCGTTGGTCACCGGTGGAAATGACCAGAAACCAGGAAGCGTGCAGTCCTTCATGCAGAACTCGGGGACAAAGACTTAGCCAGTCTACCGGAGGCGGGTATAGAAGCAGTTGAGAGACATTTGGTTCCTAAAGTGAATGTGGTCACAAAAAGTCATGAATTTCTCCAGACAGCAGCGACCAGATGAATCCATGAACCACTTCTGAGCTTCCCTGAGAGAGTTAGCAGCTTTGTGACAGTTTGGTGACATGGAGGAACAATGCTTCGTGACCAACTCATTGAACGTGTTGCTAACGTATAAGAGAGACTTTTACTAGAAACTGATCTTTAACTAGTCTGGGCTACGGAACGCAGAATTTTTCTCTGATGATGCGTTAGGCCACACCATACCCAAAGAGGGTCTTCACCCAGACCCAGACAGGGTCAAAGCAGTGGTCAAGGCTCCAGCCCCACTGACACTCCTCTAGCTTTCTTAGACCTTGCCTCATGGTTTAGGAAATTCATTACTGATTTCTCTACCATGTTTGAACCTCTACATGCAACACCTAGAGAGACCACAGAAACACAGTTCAAATGGAATTCTGACGCTGAAATTAAAAGACTCATAGTTGAGAGCCCTGCTTTGGCTCTGTATGGACCTGGGTTTCCTATTTATGTACTACTGATGCCTCTGATTGTGTAGTAGGAGGTGTAATTAGCTATCTTCATCCAGGCAATGAAAGAATTGTGGCTTCTGCGTCTAGGACATTGTCTCCTGCAAAAAGAAATATTCCAAAGTCGAACGTGAAGCACTTGCGTGTGTGAGGGCTGTAGAAAAGTGGAGGACCTACCTGTGAGGTCATTACTGTGCTACGTACAGATCATCTCACAACATTGCTCACGTCCAAAGGTACCGGCCCTGTTGGACTGTGAATTGCAAGGTGGTCAGCACGATTGCTGTGCTACACCTATGATATGTCATACCGTCCTGGAAAGATGACTGTGACGGGGGACTGTCCAGACGTCCACTGCCTGCCACTGCTGAACCTGACATGGAACCAGCTGTTGTAGCTACTGTCTACCAGGAATCATTACATGCTATTTCTTTATCTGATTTCACTGCTGCTTGTGAAAATTGCCCTGAATTAACTCAACTACGTCAGCAGACACAAAAAGGCTGGAGATGAAGTGGCAGTGGATAACACACTCATCATGAGGGGTGCACAATGCTTGGTTGTGTCTACATCACTACATCCCAAGGTGGTAGACTTTGCACATGAAGGACACCAAGGAATAGTGGGCATCACGCAGAGATTGTGTGAAATGTATTGGTGGCCACAGATGGACACTATGGTGGAGAGCTGTCTTAAGTCAGAACAAATTAAGTATAAAATATTTGTCAATTCAAATCATACATAGGTTGAGAGAAGTCCAACAGTGTCATCGATGATGCAGACAAACAATGTCAACAGATACTTATGTAACGAGATCTCTGGTAACGACATCCCGGGAGTCGAGCTAGCCCTCAACTCAACTGAAGTCTTTGTCGAGTTTTTATAGCCAAGCGCTGCTGTGTGTGTGCATGTGGTGGGCGGTTACTGGATTCACCAGCAACTGACCACATGTCAAACCGACCCCATGTTGAACTGACCTCAATACGTCATCTTTGTAAAACACATTATGCAAGTATAGTGATAAGTCTACTGCCAATACTCATCTGAGTCCAGGAAGAGCAAACACTCCGCCTAACATCAAGGTCACATAGTCCCTACGACTCTGTCAACTTTTGAATTTGTATTTTATCATTTTATTTTAAACATTCCACCACAACACCAACAAAACTCATGTGTGCCAGTACAATGACAAGACAGTGAAGACTGGTCCTGCACCATTGACTCCTGTGGAATATCCAGATGGGAAAAAATGGCTATTGATAGAACCGGGCCGTATGACAATGCTTGATGGGATTGTCATTTTTCCATTACACTCACAGACTATTACAGAAAATGGCCAGAAGTGGTATTTGCCTCTAATGTTACCACAGGGGGTTACAAGATAACCCAACCGGTCTTGTTACTGACAATGGATGCAAATTTACTTCCCACGAATTTGCAAAAATTTTGAGAGGGAGAGATCAAACATGTGCGCTCCAGTGTACTACCCAAGAGCAAATGGGGCGATAGAGAAATTTAATAGGGTACTGGAAAAATGCTTAAACCATGGAAACAAGCTACAACAGCTGTAATTACCGGTTTCGGTCGGTCACTGTTCCCCGATGTTGCTGATTGATCGTACACCTCCTCATGCAACTACAGGAGTCAATTTGAGTTACTCAGAAATTAAAAGATGCGTACAAAACTAAATCTCCTTCCCATGTCACTCAATTGTGCACGACACAAACTAGTTAGAGAGATTGTGAGACAGAGCCAACAAAAGAGAAAGAAATACACAGAGAGGAGCAGAAGTACCTTCCAATAAGACTCTGTCGTGTCCGTTGACCTGAACATGTTCACAAGGGGGCGTCATTGTGGTGCAGTGGGTAGCGCTGTCGCTGCACAACAAGGTGGTTCTGAGTTCGAGTCCCACTCTGTGTGGAGTTTGCATGTTCTCCCCATGTCTGCGTTGGTTCTCTCCGGTATCTGCGGCTTCCTCCCCCCTCCAGAAACATGCGCTTCAGGTTGATTGGCCGTTCCAAACTGACCATAAGAGTGTGTGTGTGTGTGTGTGTGTGTGTGTGTGTGTCTATGTGTACCTGTAGCTCTGCGGTGGACTGGCGTGCCCGGGCGCGACGGATTTACAGAACTGATGACTATTGTTCGAGAAGTTGGACCTAGTACGTACCTTCTAAGTGATATCAGAAATGGAATGCGTCAAAGCTGACGTGTTTCCCAAAAGACACTTCAGCGTGTACGACAGACAATGACATGTAATCAGATGAACTGAAGCTGCCAGAGAAGGCAGAGAATCTGTTGGAACCTGAACCAGTTCCTAGGAGGACTGACAGTCAGTAAACCACCAGTGGTTCACGGTTTGTAAGAGGAAAGTGAACTTTGAAATACTGATAACATGGAAAATAATTAGGTTCTGATGCACAATTGTAAGGTTCTAGTCTTTAAATGGTACTAGACTGTTTAAGTTTCAAGTTAACCTCGTTACGTTCACACAAAGTATTGCTTCAAGAAAAGGGGAAATGTTGTGTCCTGTTACAATGATAGACCAGCTGAGGGCGCTGTGATTGAGTTGAATGCCTCTCAGCTACTTGATTTACTTTACAAAGGTATAGAATACCACACACCACATAAATTTTAGTGGGACGGATGGAAACCACACGCAGGAGGTACTTTCCAATCGCCTTTGGAGGTGCATTCTGATGTCGTTGCTACGGCAACCTGTCACATTGGCCAATAACATGGCCCAGTCTGAACAGAGCAGGATCCCATTTGGACACTTGTTACATACGGTGTGAACGGTCGGCCCTAAAAATCATGTTTGGAGTCTGATTGGAATCCGATTTGCCTGCAGTCTGAAAGCAGCCTGAAATGAAATCAAGAGGAATCCTAAACTAGTGATGACTCTATGAATTTATTGTTGGGTATTTTTTATAAGTACATTATTCACATTTTTAATCTTTACTAAAAATAGACCTGTGTCAATCTTCAGATGCCATCTGGAGTCTGGTTTAGATGCCTCATATGAACAATGAAATAATCTCCACTGTAGAGAGTGATACCTCCTCTCTTCACAAACGATCTCCGTCCACTCACGCCCAGCCTCAGCACCAGCGCATCCTTTCTCCGCGGGGTTCACACCCTGCGAATGCGCATCAGCGTAGGAACCGCGAGTGGATGAGGCCTTCGTGACTCGGACGAATACCGCGGAACCTCCTTCTCCTCCCTCCCCCGACCTCGTCTCTCGCGGTCCGTTATGTCTTTGAGCCTGCTCCCCCTCTCGCCATGCCGGTCCTCGAACGCCTCACGCCGCTCCTCCTGCCGTCGCTGCTGCTGATTTTCTGCCTGGATGTGTCGGTGAGGGCAGCGGGGGAGGGCGGCCTGCCCTCCTCCTCCTCCCCCTCCTCTCCGCCCTGGGACAATGGCCTCACCGTCGCGGGTGGAGACCCGCCCGCCTCCGTCCCGACCGGCCCGGGGCGCATCATCAGCCCCTCCGCAGGTAAACAGAACGGAGGAAAAATAATAGAGAGCAGCAGAGAAGGGGGGGAGTGAGTCACATCTGAGTCAGAGCGTCCCTCCCCAGGCTGGGTTTACTCCATCAGCATTAAAATATACATTAGAAAGAGCTCTGCTGCAGGTTTACACTTTAATTACCTTCAGAAATAGATTTCAAAAGGTACGTTTAAGACAATCAGACATTACTGTTTTCAGTTCAGAAGACAAAATCGTGTCTTTCAGTCTGATGAGATTCTCATCCATCCATTTTTCTAAGCTATTGATTAGATGTTGGATCTGATTCACAGACAGCCGTGTGTCGATAATCGGATTAAACTAATGTGGACATTTGGGGGATTAGTCTGTTATCTGTTTGGTTTGAGCAGGTGATGCATTCAGGGTCAGCGTGGTAATCCTGATGCAGGAGGTGATCTGTTCTCCTCTGTGGGTTTATTTACACCAGGTGTGGGCAAAAAGGCACAAACGCCTTCCAGGAAACATTTCCAGATCACGTAGGAATATTTCTGAAGCTGAAACATAAAGAGTTGTAAAGAGTCTCGTTTATTTTCTTGTTTCCTGCTGAACTGCCTGCATCATCGTTTTTTCACTTGAGGGAAAGGTCACCGCTGCTGAGCGGGGGCAACGGAGGCCTGTCTGCGTTTTGATGGAAAGAAAGTTTCACGTTCAATGAATGGCTCTGATTTCTGCTGTTTGTCTCCAAGAGAATAAATAAAGTTGTCGTTCAAAACAAAACAATTTAAAGGTCTGATTGTCACGACTTCTCCGTGCAGACACCCGCTTCACCCTGAAGGTCCTGGTGAGGGACGCGGTGACCCGTCAGCCGCTGCCGGGGGCGACTGTGGGCGTGTACGTCAACCACACCCTGACAAGCTCCGCCCAGACGGGGAAGAGAGGGGAGGTCCTGCTTTGGGCGGCGTTCAGCCCGGGCGTGGGTCTGACCCTGCTGGGGAACATGCAGGGGTACGTTCCACGACCTCTGACCTGGAGCAGCAGCAAGAGGCCGAGTGAGTATCGCCTCTCTGGGATGTGTGTGTGTGTGTGTGTGTGGGGGGGGGGGGTAAATAAATAAAAATAAATGCAAAACAGGAAGATAAAAAAAAATTCTAAATATTTAGTTGCATAAATTTAAAAAAGGAATTCTAAAGTTGCAGATCTGCATCTGAGACAAAAATCAAGCGCTTCCTTTCAATCTACACACACCTGCATTATTCATGTCCATTACAGATTTATGAGGTGTGTGTGTGTGTGTGTGCGTGTGTGTGAGAGAGAGAGAGAGAGAAACAACACACAGTTTGTCTGAGAGGTTTGTTCCCGATCAATAACCCTTCGGTTATGAAGGGTTATTGATCGTGTCCACGGCGACGTGGAGTCGGGGTGTCCTCCACCGACAGTCTTTGTCCTGCCCCGGATAACATCCAGAGTGGGGGCGGGGGCTCGGATGGGATGCACCAATCTCATGATGGAGGGTGGGGGTAACGGGGGTAAAGGGGGGGTGAGTCTGACTGCAGCGTCTCTTCCTCTGATCGGACTCAGATACAGGGAGGTGACGTTTTTCAGCGCAGGGGTGTAAATCAGGGAGGGGGGCAATAAAGAGTGTCATCTGTTGGGATCTGTCCCACTCTGTGTGGTCTGAGGCGCCTCCCTTTGTGCTGCTGAGCCAGACAGATGAACCCTAACAAAAAAGAAAAAATAAAGGTCTTTCTGGTACTACCGCCACCTGCTGGTGGCACCGCGGGACTACAAGTCAACAATTAACAGTTTTAACGCACAAAATTAACAAAGAACAAAATCTCGACTCACTCAGTGCCTCAGAAAGTACAAACTTTTATGTGGAAGATGAATAAAATGGTGAAAACATCTTGGTCTGACATTATTATTTATTTGTCCTCCAGTTTTCTCCGCCGTCACGTTGCTGCTGCTTCCTCACAGTCAGGGGAACGTTTGGCTGTTTGAGGACTCTGTTCTCATCACGGGGAAGTTACCTGGTAAAGTGGAAAATAAATTCCATAAATATACAAAGATTTAAAAAGAAACTCCAAGACTTTTGCTCAGGCACATTTGCGGTAACTTCCTTGGACTGACAGGAACATTTATTTCTACCTCCTGTGTTTACAGACAGCTCTTCTCAAACGAAGGTCACGTTCCCCAAGAACCTCCTCACGGTGCCCGATCAAAACGTCTCCACGGTGACGGCGTACCTAACCGTCCCACAGCGCCACCTGGCTAAAGACTGCACCAACTGCACTCCAGGCATCGTTAACAGTGGCCGATCAGGTTAGCGACCATAGCAAGGTGTTGCTAATGGGTCAGTTAGCTTGAGAGGTAACGCCCCTGATTGTTCCCGCCCCACAGGGTTCAGGACGGTCGAGCTGAAGCCGTTGGCCGCCGTCAGCGTCCTGTTGTACTCCGGCGGCAACGAGCTCCAGGTGCGAGGACCCATTCAGATCAGCCTGCCGCTGGGACCCGGGAACCGCCTCAGGGCCGCTGACACCCTCCCAGCCTGGGCCTTTAACCTAAACACAGGTGATCGATAAGATTCAGCGATTGGAAGTTGGGTTCTCGACCCGCAGTCAGTGGTTCTGCACATTTTCGATCCATAGCGCCTCCTGTGAAGCACATGAACGTCACATGAAGCTAGTGTTCTTTATTTTTTAAGGTTCCTGGGAGAATCAGGGTCTGGGAATAGTAAAAACCATTGGCGATGGCCTTGTGTGGACGTACACCGCTTCCCATCTTGGCTACTGGATCGCCGCCCCTCTACCCTCATTGGACGGTAGGCAGTAGATCAAGTCCCTTAGTTTATGTAGATACAGCAGTGTGTTAACGTTTGGACTGATGGCTTTACATCTGTAAATCTGACCTTCTAGATTATGTGGGACATGGAAGTTCTCTGGACTTCATATCCCACCACAGCTACCTGTTGCTGGGTCTACTGGGAGGAACGCTGGCCGTTGTCATCGGACTGCTTTCCTTGCTGTTGTGTCACTGCGGGTAAGAAATCTGGTGTTCAGAATTCAAGGAACCAGACATCTGTTCCATCCTTATGAAACATTTTCTCACAAACAGAAGTTCCCAGCGAAACCCCCGGAGGAGGACGGCACGCTTCTCCAAACTCACGGTGGTGAAAAAGGACCAAACCACCTCCACCCACATGGAAGAGGGTCTGCTGTTCCGCTCTGGGGACAACAGCCTCGCCTCCTGCAGCGTCCAGAGCGAACCTTTGTCCACGCCGAGGCACAAGGCCAACTTCAACATCTACGTAGAAGATCCGGGGGGTCGGCCGGCAGCGCCTTTCTATGAGAACATTCCTCCGGATCGGATGAAAGGTCCCCAGCCAACATCGCATTACATCAACAGCGACGAGGTGGCTCGTCTGCGGGAGAAGACGGAGCAGAACAACATGAACTCGGACGCTTTCTACCAAGACAAGCTGGTTCACATCTACAACCAGCCGGTGGCCATCATTCAGGCGCCGGAGCTTTTTGGCGCCCAGGAGCAGCAACTGTCCGGCTGCAAGTCTGCCACTTTCCCACGAAATGGAATGGAGTTTGACGCTCACACTGAGCCCGCAAGTAAAGACAGCTACACCCAGACGCTACCAAAAGTCCCCCACCACCATTCTCAAAGTGGTGGTAGCCCACAGCAGATCAACCAGGACGAGCCCCAGCCTCTGGAGACTCCCCCCCAAAGCCAAGGCCCCAACACCGTTTGGGGGCGCTACAATAACCTCCTGGAATCCTCCGTCTCGGTGCCCGGGACTCTGAATGAGGCAGCTGGGATGGAGGCCTTCAGCGGGGGGCACGGCGTTCCCGGTGAGCTGCAGGGGATTTCCGAGCGCACCTTGCTGGAGCTGACCCGGGGCAAGCCCCTGTCCTCACACCCCAGGGCTTGGTTTGTCTCCTTAGATGGAAAACCGGCGGCCCAGGTGCGTCACTCCATCATTGAGCTCCAGAGTCGCCACCGCCCACCCAGCAGCAACGACACCAGCCTGGACTCTGGGGTGGACATGAACGAGCCTTTGCAGAACATCCGCGAGACGGAGCGGGACAGGCCTTCGATCAGGGCCTCTTCCCTGCCCCACCACAGCCGAGGGGGGCGTTACGGGGAGGAGCAAGACCTGAGTAGCAGCGAGAGTGGAACAACAGCCACCTGTACCCCCGAGGACCCCTCCCTGAGGAACATCTTGGATGGGAGCAGCGGGGCGATTCCCAACATCCCTGAAGAGCGAGATGGGATGGACACCTCCAGTGCTCAGGAGGACAGCGAGTCGAGGGGAACCCCGCCTCCACGGCGCCTGAGGAAGGTGAGGGAGAAGGGGAAGACGGACAAGAGGAGCGCCAAACACGTCCGGGAGGGGCGACCTCTGACCAAACGGAGTTAAACCAGACTCACGCCAAACGCCCATCAGTGCTTCTAAATGTGGCGTCAAACACTCAAACCATATTTTTCTCACGTTTTGCCACCAGGACTTTTTCCCCACTCGTGTCTGACAGGCATCGTTGTCGTTGATTCGTCTGATTGTACAACTTTGCCAAAGAATTTGCGCGTTAGCTCGTTAGCTACAGCAGGAACGGCGTCATGCTGCCGTTAGACAAGCTCACACACATTTCATTGTCCCGAATCTGATCACCAGCGAGATCCTTCACAGCAAAATGTCCATGCGAACACGATATCCCACAGTTCCCAGTGTTGGCATTATGGTGGGTACCTTCTACCGCCTGGAATCATGAAATATGATGACTTTAGGCAGTCTGTCTATTTTTAGTCCAATTTGGTGAGGATCCAAACGGACGCAGGTCTGTGTGTAGTGCACTTATCCTCACCATGAAGGCCTGCTGTAAATGAAAAGACAAGCAGAAGCTTTTCTGGTTTTCAGTACGGAACATTTTGTCTCATTTACTTTAAATCAAAGTTATGGTATCATGGAATCTGAGCTTTTGCAACCCTTGACATGAACTACTCCTTTATAACGGAGTAAAACTGGAACCCGTGATTATTTTAGCCATCGCTCATGCATTTCATTTGCGCATCTTGTGGTAAACACAAAACACAAAAATTTTTTTTTTGAGATTTATGAGACTGTAGAGTGGGAAAATTCAAATTGCAATAGAAGGAACGGAGGCTGAAATATTCATCTTTGCTTCCCTAATTTATGAATTCATCTTATCATCTTTTTTAAACAACTTGTAATGTCTTTGGGGTTTGGAGTCTGGTTTAATAAACAACAACATTTACCTGTTAATCAAGAGTGACTTTGTAAAATTCGGGTTAGGGTATCTAAAATGTGTCCCAAGAGATGGATTTGGATTATATTTTGATTACTAAAATATCTCTTAAGACAGTTTTGATGGACTTTTATCAATTTCATTCTTTCCGGCACCTAGGCGAGGAATTCTGCACATTTTGGTCAATTTGTGTGAAACATGTCAATAAATATTGTTTGAATTCTCTCAGGATGAATTTGTTGAATTGTGGTTATCCCTAAAATTCTCACGTCAAAATTTCAAGTTCTCAAACGTGAGCTAAGCTAGGCCTGTTAGCATGCTGACGTATTCACGCTACACAGTGCAGACATTATGTTTTAGCATCACCATTCATTGTCTCAGTCCTCGTGCTGCGATGCTACATTAGCATTTACATTAGTGACAGCCCCGCTTAGCCGCTAGCTTGGGCATCAGATCTTCAACACGTGTATTTAAACATGATTCACACAGAAAGCACAACACACTTTGATGAGACCACTCAGTGTGTAAATACTACAAAGACGATTGATTATTGATCATCGATAAGGTCTGGATCAAAAAAAAGACACAAACACCAGAAAACATCTGCGAGCAATATTTACAGTTAGACTCCACGTTTGCAGCCACAATTTGACCGTATTTAGTCTTCCATCATACGACTGTAAATTTTTCAAATTGTTTTTTTATGTATGAGACTGTGTGCAGCAATCACATCTTCTTTTATATGTATATAACGACTCAGCATCTGTTTTGCATCATGTGACTGTCGGACGTGATCTCGCTGAACGTATTCGTATTGATTTGACGTCTTCTATATCGTACTCCTCTCGTTTCTTTCCTCTGTAATGGTGGTCGTGTCACTCGTCTTAGCTTTTTGTGTGCTGAATTAATAAACTATTATTAATTATTAATATGCTCTGTTTTTATTATATGTTGAATTTTCATGACTCTGCATCCTTTCCGGGCCAAACAAGGACATCTGTTCGCACAAACTGTCCTGTTCTGTGAATACCAGGAGGTTTTTGGTTCACATCTCTTCCGGCTGGTCTCCATGAACCGACCCGTCTGTCAGCAGCTGGATGCTGGATCAGGACTGATGAAGCCGCGTTGGGTCGTGATCCAACACCACCTGATGGGAACACGTTTCCTGAAGAGCATTTTCAGCGGAACAATAAAAGCACACGGGATTGGTCTCCAGCGGCTCCTCCTGACACACATCCCGGGCTGGGATCGCTTTCCGCCACACACTTCCCTATCCAGACCCGTGGTTGGTCGGCTCGGGGTCGGAGGTCAACAAATGGATCGTTTCCTGTCCGCTCATTTTGGTTTGGCGCAAAACTCAGAACATCTGCAAGTTCTTCTTCTGCACAAAACAAGTTATTTTAGATTTTACGTGTCAACAGGTGTTCAGTGAAACACTTCTACATCATAGAATAAAAATAAATTAGAAAGGAATATCACTGTTATTGATCAGACAGAATATGGATTAAATTAAATTACTATTAATATCACAAACAAATACGATCTCAATAAATAAACCTTCAGCTGGAATAATTTCGTTCTAACAATGTGAACACTAACAGCTTGATGGGGTCGCATCGCTGTAGCCATGGTAACCTGATTCTTTACATGACGTGGAGTTTCCTACCGACAGAGGGCGCTGTAACTAAAAAAACTCAAATTTCTGTTCTATACTATGCAAAGCAAAAAAAGAGCAATAAACGGCATATTTATCATAAATTAAACCCCTTAAAGTCAATCCTTAAAGTTTTAGTATTTAGCAATAAATATAAAAGAAGAGCCAAAGAAAAAACAATCATAAATTAAATTCTTTTAGTTTAACTAGGGCTTTAAAGTTGACTGTATCTTAATTTTTTACAGTTATTGAAGAAATATACAGATTCTTGTTTATTGAGTCAATATAAATTTTAAGCGAATTATAGCTTATAATAATTCTTCAGTTGTGGTTAAATTTCTGCTTTGATTGATGCAGGAAGTAAAATGTGACAGCTGAATGAGCTCGATTCAGATCTGACGTGACGATCTGATTCAGATCGTCACGTCCATTCAGGGATGTCCCTCCCTAGGTGATGTGTGATGTCATCCTCAGCTCAGCCCGTTCTTATCAGGGCGGCTCGCTGGCGACTCCGACTCTGGTGGGAAACACAAACCCTGAAGGACTTCACCAGCAGACCACTAAAGCAGACCGGCTCTGAAACTGAAGGATTATTTCTCTTCCTCTTAAAGGTGAGCTTCTTTCGTCACACAAGTTTTCACCATGTACTCTGATTACTTCATCTACAGCCGAGAACAGGGATAATGATCTATATATGTGTATTTTTACATCTAAGCATTATGTTGCAGGACATTTAAAACTAAAACACATAAAAATATTTTAAACATGTTTCTCAGGAGTTTTTTTGAATGTAAATATTCATGTTTGTAAGAATCTCAAGCAAATAAACTGACAAAATGAGTGACGGCTCCTAGATGCCTTTAAAGCTAAAGAATTCCCCACAATGATCCGATCAAACCTTTCCGTCACACCTAACAAGAACAATCTGCTCCTGCATGAGGAGGTGAAATGGGATGTGTCTAATGTGTGTTTCTAATAAATGCTACCTCATGGTAAAGATCGTGCTTTCTGGAACCCTTAAGAGGAACTTGAGATATAAAGTGTTTCTACAGAAAGACATCGTAAAATATTTCCTCAGTTTGCAAGTGAAGGTTGTGAAAGACTCATTCTGGTGCTACGGTGTGACAGAAGACAAAATATGTGATTTAAGATGCAAAATTTGGTGTCAGCACTCCAATATTCCATGTTCTAAGAACATTCCTGCACACTAGGATCTTCTAACCGATTGTGCAACCTCTTAGTGTTGCCTTATGTAATGTTGGGATGCATAGGATTGGATGCAGATGAAATTTCAACCACATTATAATGAAAGTGAGTTAAATTCTTCACTTTGGCATCTTTATCTTCAGGACAAAACATGATTTTAATCTTAAAATGAAGCATTTGAGTTCAAGTCAGATGATTTTCTTGTGGATTTACAGAAAGTCTTTCACTGTTATCTGGTTTTAATATATTATCTTTACACTGGAAAATGCACATCATGGCAAAATACATTTTTTGCAATTGTGTTATTTTATCATGATGGAATCAAATTCTTTTATCTGCCTTATTTTCCACAACACTGAACACACACACCTCACTGAAAGTCATTTTCAGTTGCATTGAAGTTGGTGCATGAATCCTTTAGTTACAGCTGTATGCATGTCGCAGTATTTACTGTATATCTGGGTTAAACTTACTCAACATGCCTAATAAGCATGCAGGAAGGAAGCTGCGGAGAGCAGAGGAAGGAAAAGGACAAATCTGTAACCTGGAGTCCAGAAAGGGGAATTGTGCCATTAGAAATAAAACAACAAAAACAAAACATGGATTTGGAGACAAAATGTAGTTATTTAGACTTACATTTGGGCAAAGGTTGGAGAGCTGGATATTGTTTGTCACAAAACTCTCCTGCTAGAATTATAAGGTATTACCCAGTTAGAAAATCACCTAAACTGAATAACGGGATAAAAATGGCCGATTTAGTAGAAAAAAAAGGAAATAAAAGTGTTGATTTAATGTTGTTGATTGTGTAAAATGGGTCTGACGGCTCCTGTCAGCGACTCACGTGTCGGGTCAAACCTGCAGCTGCAGCTCAGGAAGCGTCTTTCTGCTCGAGGTCTTGGGGGAATTATTCGGGCCGGCGCTAACAGTTTTAGCTTTTCCTCTGACTCGAATATAAAAATAACTCCAACAGAATCGGTGTGAAGGTCGTCGTGCTTCCAGGTACTGAAGCTTCAAAGCCACAGAAACTGATCACTTCATCACCCTCTGCCCCCCCACCAACAGGAAACCAGTAGGCTGCAGATGGGTCCACACGGCGTCATGTTCCTCCTGGTTCTCTGCGCACTCAGTGAGGTATCTGACTGGACCGACTCAAACACTTCGCCTTCTTTGGCTTTTGCAGTCTCCCGTTACATCCTCGTGTTTGTTTGCACCTCAGCTACTCTTGGCATCGACTTCTGAGGACGAACCCCAGGAGCCCCTGAATCACCGGGGGGAACACCAGGCCACCCGGAACCAGATCACCATGGCCCAGTACGAGTGCTTCCAGAAGATCGTGAAGGAATCCCACCGCAAGACGAGGACAGCAGGTGGGCCGGTGGTCTCTGGAAGTGTTTGAGGGCTTTATGAGAACGCATCCACCAAATAACGTGTGTGTGTGTGTGTGTGTGTGTGTGTGTGTGTGTGTGTGTGTGTGTGTGTGTGTGTGTCAGCATGGCTACAGTGCAACACGACGTGGGACGGGTGGCTGTGTTGGGGTGAAACTGAAGCCGGTGTCACGACAGAGCAGAGCTGTCCGGACTATTATAATGACTTTGACCCTCATGGTAAATATCTGAAGACAGCAGAAAAATGTGTTTGACCTGTTTATAATCTTATTTTCTGTTAAAAACAAAGACAAATTTGCAGTTTTTGCACCTGATTTGCGCTTGAAATAGAACATTTAAAGAGAAAACTTGGCTTAACGGTGTTTGCGTCGACAGCGGTGGCCTTCAAAGTCTGCACGGAGTCGGGCGAGTGGGGCCGCCACCCGGACAGCAACAGGACATGGACCAACTTCACCACCTGCAAAGCCAACACCACGCACCACGGGATGGTGGCCATGACTCACTTCTACTTGGTCATGATCGGCCACGGCTTGTCGTTGGTGTCGCTGCTCATCTCGCTGGCAATATTCTTTCATTTTAAGTGAGTTTGTAAAAAAAACAGCAATCGAAAACAAAGGAAATTAAAAGCCTATATGACGCGACTAATCGTGAATATTTGGTGTTTTTGGCGCCGCCTTCAGGAGCCTGAGCTGTCAGAGGATAACCCTGCACAAGAACCTCTTCCTCTCCTTCGTCCTGAACTCCATCATCACCGTCGTCTGGCTCACCACGGTGGTGAAGAAGCAGGGTCACACGTACAACGAGTCCGTGAGTGAGCTCGACGCCTTCGTCTCAAACGCCTCCAGGTGGTTCATCCACCCGCTGACCTCTGATGTCACTTCCTGCCTCTGTAGTCCAGCTGCAAGCTGCTCATGGTCGTCCACCTGTACCTGCTGAGCTGCAACTACTTCTGGATGCTCTGCGAGGGCATCTACCTGCACACGCTGATCGTGGTGGCCGTGTTTGCTAAAAAGCAGCATCTGGTGTGGTATTACCTGCTGGGTTGGGGTAAGTCAGGATTTACCCCCACATTCTGGGAGGGGTAATACCCTCTGATGCTACAAATGGATTGGTTTTGCAGGTTTCCCTCTGGTGCCGGCGGTGATACATTCAGTCGCGCGTCACTGCTACTACAACGATAAGTGAGTCTTCTGTTTAATTTGGCGTGGCCGTCGTTCCTGAATCGTGCGTTGACGTGATTTCACATAATCACAGGTGCTGGGTCAACTCAGAAACGTCCCTGCTGTACATCATCCACGGCCCCATCTGCGCCGCCCTGGTGGTCAACCTCTTCTTTCTGCTGAACATCGTGCGGGTCCTCATCACCAAGCTGAGGGTGACCCACCAGGCCGAGTCCAGCCTGTACATGAGGGCCGTGAGGGCCACCCTCATCCTCATCCCGCTGCTGGGCATCCAGTTCGTCCTGCTGCCCTACAAGCCTGACGACCACTGGGTTTCTGAGATCTACCTGTACGTGATGGAGATCCTCATGCACTACCAGGTCAGCATCTCAACCAAAACCTACGTAACGATCATTTTTCCTGAGCGGGAACACATGGCGCCGCCAGTTGTACATCCACAGCTGTTTGAGTTTAAAGGATTTCCTGTCTTGAGTATTTACGGACATTTTATTTTTTTCCATGGGTAGGGTCTGTTGGTTTCTACAATATTCTGCTTCTTCAATGGGGAGGTGAGTCACGACTTATGATTCAACCACTGAAAGCTGACGAAAAAGCCAGATTTGCCTTTCCGGGTAGCAATAAGTTTACGGTTGAACGCGGGCGAGAAAGTGCGTCTTTACTGACGATACCAACCTTCTCTTAGGTCCAGAGCGTCCTGAGGAGACACTGGAATCAGCAGCGGATGCAGTTCGCCGGAACGTTTGCCAACGCCGACTTCTTCCGCTCCGCCTCTTACGTGGCGTCGTCGCTCACCGAGGTCCACCGCTGCTACAGCATCGAGAGCCACACCGAGCACATGAACGGGAAGAGCTACTCGGACATATTCAGATCGGACAGCCCCTTCGTGTGAGGGTCGCCCCTCGACCTCGCTGACGTACCGTCCCTTCGACTTCTCTCAAGATATTACAACGATCTTCCCGCCAAAAAAAAAAAAAGGAAAGCAGAACAGTTTCTCCATTGTTAAGACCTCAGAAGTATTCAGAGAGGTGTTGATGGGACAGAAAGGAGACGCCTCCAAGTGAAGCATTGAAACATGGAACTAACAGTTTTCCATCACGTGGAGTAAACTTTTAGCCGACTGAGTTGTCTACGATCTTTGAAAAGATGGTTCTGATTTTTTTTTTTTTTCTGGGAGTTTTGTGAATACTGATGCCTTTTGGCCAAGAATGGTAAAATCTGCCTGGAAGAAAGTGAAAATATAAAGTACCGTGATGTTAGGGATGTACAGATAAAAGAGTCAGCTCCAGGGTTCACGCTTATTCCAAGATGCTGGAAAGACAAATGAGAGGAAGATGTGAACAGAGAGGTTTGTTACGGAAGCAGAGAACGGCCATGCTCTGTTATATTTTAAAGCGTGGATAATTAACGTTATTTAGCGTGTCCCTCCTCAGCCTCCGTAGGTTGTAGATGCTTTTTTTATAAATACAAGTGAGACAGAGGTATGCATTTTGTACTCTAAATATACTATTATATAGTACTAATCTTACTTTTTTCTTCCTCAAACTGCAGCAGGTTGATTAATAATATAAAGAGTGAAAATAGGACGTTACATATTTTTCAGATTAAATCTCAAAAAGATTGACAAATAGGAAGCAAATGCAGCAGGAAGTGATTGATATTGATTCACTGATGCTGAACAAATAGTTTACAGTAATTCCACAGTAAGTGATGATATATTCTGTCACCTCCTGCTGTGGATAAAAGCTTCTGATAGAGAGCTGCTGGTTTCAGCTTTAAAAACAGGAAGTGAATGTCAGCCAAAGGCAGCGCAGATATAAAAGTGACGTGATGTAAAGTTATTTAAACAATGCATAGAGAAGAAGATTGACACCAACTTCTGGTCTTTAAAATGTGTAACCCAGTTAGCTTAGCTTAGCATGTGACAACTCTTCTGGTGTTGACCTATTAGATCACATTACATCACATTTGTTTTACCTCTCTTTGCATTAGCATTCTAGTCTGAACCAGGCTAGATTTTGCTAATCTTTTCCCAGTGTTTATGCTAAGCTACAGAAACTGTACATATAATTTTGTGATGTATATTTGTGTTTAAACCAAGTTTCTCTGAATGTGTGTTCCCAAATTCAAAGAAAGACTTTTGATTTAAAGAAAATAAAAGACCCAGGTGTGTTTCATTAGCGTTGTTCTGAAACAATTTACATCTTCCTCTTTGTACCATATTTTGTCAATAAATCAAAAATGCCTGATACTTTAAAACATAATTCTGTAAATAAAAACAAGCTGATTTACTTCCACGTTGATGTTAATTATATCTTTCATAATATCTTTCTTGTTTGTTTTTATGTCATTACCCAGAAAAGCAAAGGAAAGATAATTTACCACAGGTATTTATTTTCCCACATATTAAATGAAGGGTGGAGTTTCCTTGTTTGACCTTAGAGAAATGTTTCCCTCTGAAATGAATAGTGTTCCCAGACAAAACAGGCTGTTCTAACGTTTCTTCCTTGTCCAAAATATACATGCGCCCAGGTGCAATTCGGAAGTCCCAGAGGAAAAGTGCTATATCTTCCTTTCTGAGCATCGTCGAGAAAGGAGATATGGAAAAAAACAGGTGAAATATTTTTTCTTAAGAAGTTTTGTCAACAAATGAACAAACCATATTTATAGGTGGCATGAATATCTTAATCAACAGGGGATCTCTGCAGATTCAAATCTGTTTACTTATCACACAGATCCCACCTCCCTTCATTTACCTCAGTGGAAATCACACTAGTGGATGCATTGCAGGCTTCCTGTTTCTAAGAATACTTCACCATTGAACTCTTGATCCCTCGGCTCTTTTGTGCTGGTAACAAACACTTCCTCACACTCATGACCGAAACCTGTTTACTGCCTCAGCTTCTGAACGCTTCTGCCGAAACTTAAAGCTTCAACTTCAAGTGTTGGGTTTGGGAAATAGAAATAAACGGACCGTTAGTAATGAGTAGTGAGTCGATGTTTTAATCAAACCTCAGTACATTCCTGATAGCTCCAGATGGTCCCATTGGTTGTTGGGGCAAATAAGCTAAATGTGAGCTAACGTCAGTTAACTACACAACAGGTGCAGGAGAACACCTCAAGCTTAGGTTTCTTTTCCTTCCATGAAGAAGGAAACTTCCTATTTATCCTATCTGTAAATGAATACTTGGAAAGAACTGTTTACCATCCCAAGTGACAGCTGAGGAGGAATGTTAGGAATGCAAAGAAACAAAAGGTAGACGGATACGATTAATAGAAAATAAGGCAGAAGGACGCACGCGTGGCTCATTGCATGATCAGGGGTGATCGTACATGAGGATGTTTCCCTCTTGAGAACAATGGAATGAGTTTTCTGGCGCGGCTTGAGGGTGTGGAGGGCATACAAACACAGGGTTTGGGGTGAACTATGTGGCCCGGCGGTATGGATGAGATGTGACCTCACCTGGGTGGAACCACAGGAAGTGTGCGCTGCTACGGCTTATCTGAGCAGCTCATCTCAGTGCGATAACAACACTTAGCTATCCGGGTTGGGTGTGTCTGTGGAGGACGTCACGATCAAAGGTGTGAATAGATCATGAGGGGAGTCCACTCCCAGATTTCAGACCAGGGCGTTGCACCACTTTTGTGTCTTTTGCAGCTGTGGATCTCCAAACACGCCATCTTTCACTTCGAGAGCTACCAACTTCCATTCTTTGACATCAGAGGTTTAGATATGTTCATAAGTTATGATGTTATAGCAGTTTGATGCTATTGTACCAAATCCTGTCTTTAAGGATACTCCAGTTAGCAGATTTTGGGTCTTATTTACACAGTTTTGGACATAAATAAACTGTCATCATCTGCAAACTTGGTAACACAGCAGTTATTGAATTTGTACCTGGAGGCTCTCGTGGAACCTCATCCAAGAGTTTGTGCTTCATAATTTGTACTTCATCGTGTTGTTGAGCTAAATGCTAAATAAAAAGAATCTTGTTTTAGTCTAGTCAAGCTCAATGGGAAAGTTTTGCATTTAGTTAATCCAACATTTGGATTTCCACCTGAAGACGACACAAGATTTAAACTTTATTCCAATACCACTGTTCCAGCAACCAATCATAATCACCCAGAGAGGTTTTTGGGTTGAAGTTCCCGCATCTCAGAAATTCCAACTTCAACATTTTAACTGTACTGATAACAACATTAGCCTATTTAATACCCACCTAATATAACATCTTCCTTCATATTTTCAATTAATCTTTTATGATAAAAGATTAATTGAATTACAGTCAATAATTACAGTCAATAATTACAGTCAAAAATTGCAATACATTACAGTCGATAATTCAACTCTTGGATCAATCTGTTTTGGACTGTCAAACCGCTCTGAGGCTTCATGAAAAGGGGATTCATTGGCTTTTTCTTGGATTCAAACAGACTGAACTGAACTGAACTGAACTGAATAGCCAGTGGAACGACGGTTGTTTGCTTTCTAAGCAATTTCAGTATGATACAGGACCTTCTGAAACATTCCACCCTTCAAATGTAAGAAATATGAAATGCTAATCTCCAAAACATCTTTTTACACGTTGTGGAGAGCCCAGTTCCTACTGCTCTAGGCGTTTGGCCAGCAGCCACTCATGCACTGTTGCTCTTGTCTTCAGCATCGTCCTGCCAACAGGAACTCCCTCGCTCCTCTCCCAATTTCCTGCCATTGTTCTTTCCACTGCCACCAGGCCCTGACTCCTCCCAGGATCTAGGAAAAGGTGGGATGTTGAAGAGACCCATTTCCCTTTCGATCAGCTTCGACCCCAGCTGATGGAGGAGGGGTGCATAGGGAGAGTCTGTATTACATTACAGTCGAAAATTCGCCAATGATTGATTCCGATGACCGTGCAAAGTGAAAATTATCTTATTTTTCCTGATGTTCAAGATTTTAAAGAATTACTTCTGGCTGTTTTTTGAAACTTTATTTAAAATTTAATGAAAAAACAAACGTAAACCTTTAACATACGAGAGACAGACCATTTGGTCAATGCTACTTTTGGGATGTCTCATGCAGACACAGGGATATGCTAAGAACTGTGTTTTCTTGCCACTAGGGATGACGTAGGTCACTGGTTTGATCCCTTCTCCTGAGCCTTTCCCAGTATTCTCAAGTGTTTTGGATGCGGCGTCAGTGAGGTGCAGTTGGAGGGTGAACAGGAAGGAAAAGGAGTAGCTGGGAAATCTCACTGAGGCTCCTCAGCCAGCAAGAGACACCCCAGTCAGGATGTAGGTGTCGCTGCCAAGTCATGTCAGGGTAGGAGACTCCAACGGAACGTATTTCAGTGGAGCAGACTCAAATACATTTACAGCACTTAATACATCAAACATGCATCCAAACAGAGGATGAGAAGAAAAGACTAAGTCAAGAAAAAGAGGTTCATATATTTCCTGAGGAAATGACCTCTGGCTCTCTGAGATGAGCAACAGGCTAATGAGGAGATTGGATCAGTTTCAGTAAACCATGTGCTTTTGTAATACTAACAATGGCTCACAATAATAAAAGTTAAGGTTTCCTTAAGGATGTAACAGCAGGATATAACAGCAGGCAATATGGTGCTATCATATTTAATCTATGCTTCCTTCTTGGGATGGGCCGCTGGAAAATAATAACGCTAACTAGACTGCAAACCTCCAACAGCTCCGTTTTCCAGTTATGTCATTGGACCTACTAGCATCAGCACCACCATAGTTTGACCTTCACGCCAAAGTGAATTTAAATTATCTGAATCGCCACACCCGGAACAGGGTTTGGTCCAAATCACACTTTGACATGTGGTGGATATTAAGGGGAAGTGATTGTATAATGTTTGTCATTATTGTTTGTAACATTTTTTATATTGATTGCTGGATTTAGAAGAAGGTAAAAAAAAAAGTCAAAATTCCTATAATGTTTACGAAAAATGGAAAACTCGCGAAAGATGTTCCACAGAGCTCCCGGAGAAGAACAGGTTCCATTCCTCCTCCACTTTTTACCTAAAATTTTCCGTGCTGAAAATGAAAATAGAAGCCCAGCTAAAAATGACCACCTCAACAGATGTGGAGCGAGCCGGAGCTGCGGGAAACGGTGAGAGTGTCACGTCTTTCACCGAGCACAGAGGGAAGAGGTCGACCCAGAAACATGTGCTGCCTGAACTTTGCCTCTTGGTCTTCCTGTAAGGATGCGTTCTTTCTCGCTTCTTTTTCATCTCAGCCTTTCACCCACCCATATGCATGCAGACACACTGGAATAATGAGAAAGGCATGCAGCCAGGTCGTAACTTAAAGTAGGAATAAAGCTTTTTCATACTGTGCTGTTTTAAGAAAAAAAGCATGAATGCAGGGCGCATAGAGGATAAAGACATCTGAAAGTTAGATAACACAACAGTTTGCATTAGTTTATTGTAAAGAAGTGATTGATTGGTTTTAAACTTCCAGATCTCAGCTGATTTTCCATTCCACCTGCATTTAATGAAGATCCTTTTCACCCAGAACGACAGGTGGAAGCAGTAAACTTGATGGCTGTCAGGAAAAGCATGGTCACCCTCTAGTGTTGAGATGGTTTTGTTTCAAGTTCTCTATCATTTAAATCCACTTTTGAATCAAAATCTAATTCTTCATCAGGGGAAACCAAGTTTATTCAACATATCTGTTCTTCTTCGGGGTAGGAGAGCACAGTCATTCCAAAGAGAGACATTTATTCCACATCAATAGTCAACAACAAACAAATAATTTGCACTTTACAGTCATATATTGGATTTACAGAAAATTTGAAAGAAGATACAGAGGTGTTTTTTGTTGCGGCTATCAGTTCCTGCACAGAACGAAATAATTTAGGTTCAAGCATGAGCATTTTCATCTTTTATGCATTAAATTTAAGAACTTTATCAACTCATTCCAGTCAGCATCTGGACAAGAATGTACTGGAAAAAAAATCCAAATAAAACTCACCATACATTTGACTCACTGTCATGCAATCTGCTTGAAGTTCTCACATAAAGACACTAAAGTTCATTAAATTTTTTTCTATTGGCTATTTTTCCAGTTTATGCAAGTTTGCAGTCCACCTAAAGCCTGATGTTTTTTTTAGGTGCGTTTCATGTTAGCACCTCAGACATGCATGCATTTCCCATTAAAGTACTGTGCTCTAGATGATAAATGTATTGATTGGTGAATAAATTATATCAGCATCCCACCGGTCAGGACAGTGGACTCCAAAGGAGTATGGGAAATGCAGCTACATGTGTAGAATGGCATCGATAAAACATCTAACCCTCATTGACTCGTACACTCACAGAGTCCATATACTATCATTTCTAGTGAAGATGATGCTCTCTTGTGTTTTATGAGAAGCACACAGGACCGATGTCCAAGCCGAACTCCTGATTGGCTTTTCCAATATCCATGGGGGCCAAATCCACCACTGGGAGCCTGGTGGACGTTTGAGTCCTGTACTGAATCACTGTCCTGCCCCACTCTCCATCTGATTTCTGGGGAAAAAGATTCAGATCAATCAGCAGAAGTATTTCCCAATCACTTCCCATCAATCCGAGGCGATCTGGAAAGACTTACCGAACATCCGTCCTCGATGACGGTGTACCGGAGACGGTTGTTGCCCTGCGCTCTCAGCTCCTGGCCGTTGGAGCCTCTGAGGACCAGAGCTTTCTTCAGGTTGCTGCCTTTCCTGTCTTTGTAGGCCACGCTGTTCCTGCAGTGGTAGGTGATGTTCTGGTGCGATTCCTTAGATAGAAGCTGCAGCAGCTTGATTTGAACCGCCACAGCGTTTGGTTGCTCCTCTACATTTCCATAGCGGAACTGAAAGTCAGTTCGACATGATTCGACATGGTCAGTTTGACATGATTATACTCAAACCATGCTAGATTCCTAAGTTACTTGATTTTGGGTAAACAAAGTGAAATAGAAATTTAAATACTACAAAAATGACTATTGTTGTCTTACTTTAGATCCGCTGTTCATATCTGCTCCAAACCAGACAAGTTTGTTGGCACTGGGACTGGATTTTGTCCACCAGACTTTTCTGGGAATGCTGGCTGGATTGGCAGAGATGCAGGTTTCACCACTTTCCATATTACAGAAAACCCTGATGGCGTCTTTTGTGCTTCCTTGATTTGGATCAATCCAGTACTGGCCTGTAGTAAATATAGAAGTGAAACAAATAAGTTCCTTCTGTAAATTGGAAGAAAAGTATTGATAAAATGAGCAGAAAACAATGGAAAAATAAGATAACTGTGATTCTCACCACTAGTTTTCTGAGGGTAGCACTGCTTGATGTCCTGGCAGGTTTTGGCAGGGTTCATCATGGTGCCATCAGGACTTCGGAGGTTTTCCAGATGGCCCCTGAGGGTCTTCAGAGTGGCATAGACTCCGGTATCTGCACGCAGAATGGCCTCATTCTTGTTGGGAAGAGCTTCATCTTTGTTGTCCTCCGGAAGTGGAGGAGGATCAGCAGCCACATCGTCTTCAACCATTTCCACGGCTGATGGTCCACCACTGTTCCCATCATAGTCATAAGCAGCAAAGAGAGCCTCTGAAGCTGCTGAAGGTCGTCCTTGGAGTCCTGGAGGGCCGGGTGGACCTGGTTCCCCTGGTGGACCCTGACAAAAATTGCAAAAAATGTTTTTTTAATTCACTTTAGTTTTGCTTTAGGATTGGGAGCAAAAATTATTTCTCAAATCCAAAATTTTGTTTGACGCAATGCTGTGATCCATTTATTTTCAGGTCAGAACTACCACTATACTGATTGGTTACAATTTAAGTCTTAAAAATACTATTTAATGTTACCTGTGCACCGATATCCCCACTGGACCCTCTGCTTCCTGGAGCACCCATTGGTCCAGGGTGACCCATGTTTCCTTCCTTTCCTGGAGGACCTGCCACTCCTGGTGGACCCTGTTTGGAAAGATTCACACTTTAATTCAAGTAATTCCACATATTATGTTTCGCAGTGTAGCTGTAGTAGAAACTTACCCTCTGGCCTGTTGGTCCAGCAATGCCTACAGCTCCTGGTTCACCTGTGGCCCCCTGAAATAGAGAAGGACATTTCTTTGTTTTGTATCTAGACTCCATCTGGACTATCTGCGGAGGAGTGACAAGCTGCTGCTTGAGATTTGCTGGATCTGATGTAGAGAAGTGTTTTTCTTACAGTTGTTCCTGGTAAACCGTGGAGTCCTGTGAAACCTCTATGTCCCTTCTGGCCCCTTGGACCTTGTACTCCGGCTGCTCCTTTGGCACCCTGTGGTCCTTGAGGGCCCTAAAATTAGACACAATTTCTTGCATTAAAACATGCACCTTTTTATTTAATGTAATTACTTTAAATTATCGTTCTTGTGCAGTAACAGTATAAAAGCTGTTACCACTTTCCCTCGTACTCCGACTGATCCTGGGGGTCCAGGAGCACCCTGAGCACCCTGAATGCAGAAAGAGAAATATCGGAGCAGACTTACTATTTGTGAGAGGATTCACACAGGTTTTGATATTAACACATTAAGGACTGGAAATTTAAATTAGTTAGATTCTCTTCGCAAAACTCACATTTTCACCTCTTTCTCCAGGGCTGCCCGTCAGCCCCACTGGACCCTCGGTTCCTGGAGACCCTGGAGGACCTGGCAAACCCTCTGGACCAGCATTGCCTTTGTCTCCCTGGGAACAGACACAACTAGTTATTGCCCACAGCAGTAGACCAAGCACATTCAATTATTCAAGCAACACAAACTTCATCTTACCCTTTGCCCTACAAGGCCGTCCTGGCCAGGAGACCCTTCTGCTCCAACGACACCCTGAGTGAACACAGATTATGTCACGATATAGTTCTCAGGTCAACATCTGACAGAAACAATGCACACATGATGGTGACGCTCTGAAAAATATTTGAAAACTGTGTCATAAAAAGGTGAATCATCTGCAAAGAAACAGCTCTTTTGGAACTGAACACTGAAAGCTAAATAACAGGACAAACCTCAGGACCAGCTTCTCCTTTTGGCCCGGTTGCTCCTGGCAAACCATCTCCACCAGAAGGTCCTCTGACACCCGCAACTCCAGGAGCCCCAGCTTTTCCTGGTGGACCCTGAGAGTCCCAAGTTTAACTCGTTATTCCACCAGCAAAATGCTTTAATAATGAATGAACAATCCATAGCAAACCCTGTCAGAGGGATACATACAGCTGGACCTGGCATTCCTGTCATGCCACCCTCTCCTTTGACTCCAGGCTGACCCACGATGCCTCGCTGCCCTGCGATGCCAGCGGGCCCTGGAGGCCCATCAGGCCCCTGTCAGAGAACACAAGAGTTTACAAATAAACGAAGCACCTCAGACTTTAATTGTCTGTGACGGCTGAAAGGTGAAGACCTGAACCGCATCTTACCGGTGGACCATCCTCTCCAGAGTTTCCCTTCTCTCCAGGGGTACCTGCTGGGCCTTGATGCCCCCTTTCTCCTTGTTGTCCTGTTGCACCATTCTCTCCAACAATACCAGGAGGACCCTGCTTTCCCGGAGGACCTATAGGCCCATCTGCTCCAACATTCCCCTGCAACACAGTCGGTTCCCTTAGTTGTGCATTCTGGAAATCTATCTGACTTTTTTTTTCTGAACAAATCGATTGCAAGTATGACATCGATTGAGGTAATTGAAGTCATCTAAAGTAGTTTACTCACCAAAGCGCCGGGTATTCCAACGCCTCCAGGCAACCCAGGGAAACCAGCGGCACCCTGGGAAAGAAACAGTTTCAATGACCAATAATTATTATAATAATGTTGGAACCCAAAATAAAAAAAAATCCAAAGGACTCAAAAAAACGATTGAATTTAACTCACTGGTTGACCCTGAGTTCCTCTGCCACCTTTCAATCCAGTAACACCAGCGACTCCCTGGAAACATTAAGTGTTAAAATCTATTTGCTCTTGAAGTGGTGTGAACACATTGGATGAACAGGGCTACCTGGGCTCCTGGTTTCCCAGCCATCCCCTGTGGTCCATTTGGTCCTCCTTCTCCCTTTAGTCCTGGCTCACCTGGTTCACCTTTTGCTCCAGGCTGACCATCAAGACCCTTCATATCAAAGAGGAAATGTTTTCTGTCATGCATACATCTGTCCAGAAGCTGGTATCTTTCACATGTCACTGTCATGTTTTAGACATCTTACAGCAGTTCCCGGGAAACCAACAGGACCAGTTGGGCCAGTCTCCCCAGTAGAACCCTTTTAATATCAGGACACACAAAAATACACGCATTAGAAGATGAGATGGAAATAAATACTATAAAATTAATTCTTCTACTAACAGGAATTCCTCTTGTGCCTCGACGTCCTGGCGGTCCGGGTGGCCCAGTTTCACCCTAAGATACACCAGAGACATCAATCTTCAATTTATGCTCAAAAATATCATAATTTCAGTGATTTTCTAATTTTTTTGGGCAAATTAACAGATATGACCAATGACATTTCCAGTTTTAAAGTGAGCTCACTTTCTCCCCATTGGGGCCACTGGTACCAACAGGTCCAACACCACCGGGAATACCCTTTAACAGAATTACAAAGCATATGATTATTACAGGGAAGAATTGTCAACTGCTGATCAGTCAGTCAGTCAGTCATTATCTTAACCCGCTTAATCCGCTGACGTGGGTCGCGGGGGAGCCGGTGTCTATCCCGGCAGTCTCAGGGCGTGAGGCGGGGGACACTCCGGGCACGACGCCAGTGTACCGCGGAACTGCTGATCAGTTCATAGATTTTACGACTAACTTTCAAATTTTTCTGAAATCTGAGATATTGTTCATGTTGTGACCGTCTTGTTGAGACAACTCACCCGAGGACCATCAGTGCCTGCTTTTCCCTCGGGTCCAATCTCTCCAACAGATCCCTGTTGAAATAAATCAACTTTGTAAGTGGAATTACTTTTGTGAACCCCTAAGGAATGAGAGAACTTCAATAGAAGCATCAATAGAGTTTTTTTTATTTTATTGAGAAATTAGTAAGTCTGCCCCTTAGCAGATGATCTACTTGTATTTCTATACTTACTGAATCTCCCTTTGGGCCGGGTGTTCCTGGTATGCCTCTCTCTCCTGGCATTCCCTGAAGTCCTGGACCTCCTGGCTCTCCCACGCCACCTGCAGCACCAGCACTACCCTGCAATTAAGAGTGTCCCACAGTAAAGTTTTTTGTAAATTTATTGCATATGGATGAATGTGAATATAATGATGGAATCTGACTGTTCAAGCAAGTACCTTAGGTCCATCTGGTCCTGGTCCCCCAGGACTGCCTTTTGGTCCTGGTAGTCCATTGGGCCCAACTTGACCCCTGTCTCCTGGAGGGCCTCTCTCTCCCTGCAAGGACAACCAGGGGATAAAGATTTAATAACACATATAAGTGTTGATTTATGACTGAAAGGTGATTTGAATGCCATGAATGTTGGAAAACATTTGACCTTTAGAAACTGAACAAATAATATGATATTAGTGTTGAACAACTTACTCTTAGACCTGTAATTCCATTACCTCCGCCCTCTCCAGCAACACCCTGGAAAATAGAAGTTATACAACAATGTCCTTAGGGTTCAATAAAAAATATGAAAACTTAAAAAATAAAAATGAGAAAAGTAATTTTTTTGATTGTGGACTTTTGTCATACCTCCAGACCTGGTTTTCCTGACTCTCCCGGCGTGCCCGGCAGTCCAGGCAAACCCTAAAGTACACACTATTCTTTATTACAGGGACAGGTAAAAATCAACTAAAGAAAACAATGCATCTATGATTCAAAATTAATTTAAACAGCTAAAACAACCCATTTTAGCAATAACATCATTAATAGTGGGGTAACGTTGGAAGGTTCAAAATTCTAAAGGGAGCAATTTATACTTTTAAAATCAGGAAATATACCTGGAAACCATTCATTCCCTGGGGTCCTTGCTCGCCTCTCTTTCCTGCAGGACCCTAAAAGAACAAATTTATTGGAACAAGAACCAAAAATACAGCTTCAAAACAATGATGATGATGATGGTGATGCTTACAGCAGGGCCAGCTGGACCAGCAGCACCTTCCTCTCCATCTTTTCCATTTGCACCCTGGTAGAAAGACAGAATAGAGATCAGCACACTAAGTATTTATTGGTAGGGGATTTATTGACATGTATGAAACACATCATGAACACAACTTGCCCTTTGACCTGGAGGCCCGGGACTGCCAGCCTCACCAATCTTTCCACCATCACCCTAAAAGTAACAGAAACACAAAGTTTTTGTCTTGTCTTTCAAGTTATTTTCATTTTTTCTGCTCTTTAAGGGTATTAGGAATAATTAATTGTGTGTATTTAAGTTTCACAAATAGTGACACATGAATCGTACTGACAGCAAAGCCCTTTGGTCCTGGTCCGCCCATTGGTCCAGATGCACCTCTGTTCCCAGTAGAACCAGCTGACCCAGGTTTGCCATCCTCTCCTGCCAAACCCTGAATAGACCAAAAATGTGTTTACAATAATCCTAAAAACTTCCACACCAATAAGATGTTGGTGACGTTGTGCCCACCATTGGTCCCTGCTTTCCCTCTGATCCTTGGGCACCAATGAGGCCTGTCAGACCCTATGAAACAAGATGCAAAATAAACAACAAGAAGGCTTCAACATTAGCATGAATCTTTATCTCTAGACATAAATATGACATAATTAGCCGTCTCTGCGTTACCCGAGCTCCTGTTAAACCTGGCTCTCCAGTTCGTCCAACATCTCCAGTCAAACCTTTGGCGCCACTCAACCCTGGTAGTCCTCTTTCACCCTGGGCTCCCTGAGTGGTTGGACAAGAATCAAATGTGTCATCAGTGGTGACCACATTCATCAGACATCTACCACTACTATAGATGTGTTTTGATGTAAAGTTTACACACCTTTTGTCCAGGTAAACCATCTGAACCTGGGAAACCTCTGTTTCCTGGAGCTCCCTAGAACACATGAAGGAGATGTCCGTTGAGAATTTCAATTTAAGTGTCTTCAGACCAGAGTTTGGAGTTTTTATGGGTCTACTCACTGTCTCTCCTGGAAGTCCTGGAGGCCCAGGAGATCCAGCATCACCACGAGGTCCACGCTTCCCCTCATCTCCTATTGGGCCCAATGAACCAGGAGCTCCATGGTCACCCTAAAATGGCCCACAACCAATAATCAACCAATCAATAGCAAAGTAACACTGGCATGAATTTAAAGGTCAGAGGATTAGGATGGTAAAGTTTTGTCTTTACTCGTTCTCCCTTGAATCCGGTGTCTCCTTTAGCTCCAGCAATTCCACCATCACCCTGTAAGAGATCAGACGACCTCACAATTAAAAATAATGATAGACAAACTAATAGATAGACATCTCGGACTACTTCACACTGCAGAACAGGTGAATATTTATATCAATAAAAAGAAGACAAAACAAGATTTTGTACCAATTGGCCCTTCTGTCCGTGTGCTCCAGTAGTTCCTTGGGGGCCAGGGGGACCAGCCGGGCCTAAGAGCCCAGAAGGACCAGGGACTCCAGCTAGACCCTGATGAGGAGAGGGATCCATCACCGATGTTTATCCTAAGATATGATATAAGTTAAGATGTTTTAAAGCTCAGCGGACTGACTTACGCTTGGTCCGCGGGCACCTGAAGCTCCATCCGTCCCTGGAGCACCCTGTCCAAAAACAACACATTGACTCGTGGTTAAATCCAAGACTTCATCCAATTTGCCAGCATCTGGTAGAGTACACACCTCCTTTCCTGAGGGTCCTGGCGGTCCTCCGTGACCGGCGTCTCCTCTGGGTCCCTGCCTTCCTGGACCTCCTCTGACCCCCGTGGGTCCGGCCTCGCCCTGAGGAGGAGGGGATAGTCGAGAATGGCTTCAAGGTCAGAGGTCAAATATACTGTTTGTCGAGAAACCATAACCTCACCTTCATTCCCGGGTTCCCTGGGAAACCTGGGATTCCAGGGATTCCCAATGTACCCTGCATCACACCAGAAGATATTAAGATGTTAGTGAAGAAGAATTTTTAGCGCTGAAAGGCAGAAGCGCTGCTCTGAAGTGGATTTATTTGGACGTCCTTACCAGAGGACCTGGTTTTCCAACATGGCCAGCTGCACCGCGTTTTCCCTAAAAGCATATAAGAAAGAAAACGGATCAATCCAAATACTTTTCCGTTATTTCCAGAATAAATGAATGACTTTCGTTCTTCTTACCACGGGACCGCTGGGTCCAGCTCTGCCTCTTTCTCCCTGCAGGCCCGCAGGTCCCTGAAATCAAAGAGCTTCTCAGTATCTGAAGGAACATGTCTGGATCAAATGTGGATGAGCGGACACCTCTTCCTACCTTTGGGCCTGGAGCGCCCATCCCACCTGGAGTACCGGATGTACCCTGCAAAACAGAAAAATGCAGGAAAATTGTGGAGTGGAGTGGAAACCTAAAATGCCCTAAAATGCTTGCACAAGTACCTTTTCGCAAGCAATAAAAAGAAAACTCTCACCTTGCTTCCGACGGCTCCAGATTCACCTTTAGGCCCGAAAAGACCAGGATTTCCCTTTTGGAGAAATTGACAGTCGGATCAGTTCTGTACCCGTCTCCTAGGACTCGTTGCGTCACTGAGAACAGTTTACCTTTTGACCTTTCAGTCCTGGGAGACCTGGTAGTCCTGGAAACCCTCTCGCCCCCTGCATTTAAACCGATAATCACATGACTTCCAAATTCCCAGCAGACAGCAATTCTAATGTCAGTGATTGGTAACATCCCATCTTGTTTCATCATGTTTGTTGCTTGGCAACCATTATTAAAATTATATTTAATGTAATGTGAAAGCTGGGCGATGACAGTTTACCACAGATCCTGGAAATCCTGGTTCTCCCGTCGCTCCTGCAGGTCCAGCGTCCCCCTGAGCAGAAAACAGTAAATTATGTCATCAGAAATTAATCAATTACCACAGATTATCCAATAAATTTATTCAAGGTTCCATGGATGCTCGACTCACATCCATTCCAGGTTTTCCTGGTGGTCCGTCTGGTCCGCGGTGACCCTGTTCGCCCTGTGAATGACCATAATGGATATTTAAATCCAACCTGACCATAAACAACGAGTAACATTTTTCCTACCATTGGTCCTGGTTCTCCAGCCTCTCCTGGAATTCCTTGCCCACCACTTGGCCCCTGATCAGGAGAGGGAAAACGGTTTCTTACATCAGGTTATGTGCATCCATTTTATTCTAAAACTTTTAATTGAGGATATTCCCTCCTGTAAGGTGCGATACTTACCTGTGCTCCAGGCGTTCCAGGGGGTCCTCTTGGTCCTGCTTCACCCTGAAGCAGAAGCATTCTGACTGTTTAACGTGTACTAAAATATATCATCTAGTATTTCTGTGCGGTTCTCACCCTGGTTCCTGACACCATCCCAGCCAGACCAGATTTCTCATTGAATCCAGAAGCCATCTGGGAGACCAGGTTGCTCTAAAATGATACCAAATCAATACTTAGATAATTTTTTTGTGGCAACAGGAGGATAAGATATTCTTTATTAATCCCAAACTGGGAAATTTAAATGTAGAGGTGCAGAAACTCACCCCAGGGAGAGAGGGGTGACCCGGGGGTCCTGCCTCTCCTGGATTTCCTGGTACGCCGGGTTCTCCGTCAAACCCTGGAGGCCCCTGAAATCCCTGCAGTGTTTGAGGAGAAATTTGATGAATGAATCCCAAAAGTCGGATCAAAACTTTAACAGTTCTTATAAGATATCATGGAACAAATAAATTAAAGCGTGTCCATCTCTTACCCGTCTGCCTTTAAAGCCTCGGGGTCCGGTGCGTCCCTGAGCTCCTGGAGGACCCTGAAGCAGGAAGTACATCATCTCATTCAGTGTTCCACTTTACTCAGGTGAAAATACAAACAACTAACAGAGAGAAAAAACTTGGAAACACCCACCGATGGTCCGTAAGGTCCTGGATGGCCGACGGCCTGGAGGAAAAAAACATATGTTTAAAACTTCCGCAAAAACCAGAACTCATTCCAGTTGGTCTTTATGATGCAGAAATGATTGCTTACATATGGAACATCACCTGGTTCACCTTTCTGTCCCTGGAAGGAAAAACACACCTATCAATAAGAGCTTTAAAAGTTATTGAAAAATATGAACCCATTCATCATATTGAATCACGTCTTACCTTGTAGCCCATTATTCCTTGTTGGAGACAAATTTAAAAAAAAGTTTTAAATATTAAATTTGTTTTCTTTGATTTTGTCATTTTTAAAAACTGCATGTAACCTAAAAGACTTCGAAGCCCCCAGAGAGGTTGCTATGGTAACAACAACACTCACCTATCGTCCGGCTGGCGCTGGCGAAGCGGTCGCACACGGGGCAGCACTGACCTTCGGGCGTGACCTCCTTCTCGCAGTGGGACAGCGGTTCACAGCGGACGTCGTCACAGATGGTGACGCCGTCGCTGCAGGTGCACACGCGGCACGGGTCCGGCTTCCAGATGTAGTTGTGCTGGTAGACCGCCTCGCCGACGGCGCAGCTTTTCTTATCATCAGCAGCTGAAACACAAGACAGACGCAGCTCAGCGGGACGGCAGCCGTCCGTCTGGAGGCCTGATCGACGGCGCGGCGATACCTGTTTGGACTGCGCCTGCAGTCAAGCACACGGGGCAACACTCGCCCTCTGGGGTCACAGTTTCCTGACAGTCTCCGAGGTCCTCACAAACCACGTCCTCACACACAGTGGTCCCCATATTGCACACACAGATCCGACACGGCTCCAGGTTCCACATGTCTTTGTCGGCGTAGACTTTTCCATTTTCTATGCAGGTGTCTAATGGAAAACAGGGAAAAAGGATATTAAATTCTGTCTTTGATTCAACATCACAAGAAAAATGTTTTTCAACCAACTGACAGCGATTTTACAAAAAATTGTTTGGTACAAGCTACAAGGAAGGCTAGTTAGCTTAGCTTACCTGAATAGCGAGGAGGCATTGTTAACAAGCTTTATTCCTGCTGGTAGAATTAAGCTATTTCTGGTCAGTATACTGCACTAACAGCTGTGGGCTGTAGTTTCATACTTTTAGCATAAATGCTCTTCCCAATATTTCAATCAAGCAGAAAATCATTCTAGGTTCATTCTAGAGTATTTCTGTGAGAGACTAACTGTAGTCTGGTTCTGTAAAACCCAACTAGCCTTGATTAACTTGTGCGTTTAGCATCCTAGATGCTTTTGGATGATCGGTGTCGTGGCAATTTTGGTAATGAAGGCAATCGCAAGAAAACTGTCTGAAGATTTGATTTTACTTTGCTGAAGCAGGGAATAAGTGATGCAAGCCAATGTGCAGTTGGGCTACAAGTCATTCAGACAGTGAGCATTTTCATACATGGATTAGATGTACTGAACAAATACTCCCTACGGAAGAAACAATATTTCGTTATCAGGTACTTAAGGTGGGAAAAGTGTGGAAGGCAGATACCACTGGGTTCTGACCTTGAAGACTAAAGTTCTGGGCAGTTTGTGTGAGATAAAAACATACAACATGTACAGTAGTTCTTTTTTAGTAGCTGAATTGATTCCATTACATAAAACTGGTCAACACTTGACTTGTTGACTGGACTGTAAGCATGAGTTGGTAAGTTCTGGCACTACCAACTGTTTTCATCATGTTCCCTAGAAATCTCTTTTAAATAGAACCTCTGTTTTGTCTGAAGGTCCGCTGACCCAGAGAGGACGAATTTATGATGCTAAATACATCCTAAAGATCATGGAGTCTTTTAATCCAGGTTGTATCTTCACTCTAATTCTATTAATGCTCACTGTCATCATAGAAGTACGAGGAAATATGAGGAACCAAATCCAGTTTAAGGGAAACAAGGGCAGTTTTCATCTTTGGCCAGCAGGGCGCGCCCACAAGCAGCCTCTGAGGATTCGTTTTGTCCACTTTAAAATATTGATTAGAAATTCCAAAAACTTCCAAACTCCCTCAGACCGGCTTCATCTAGTGGCTGTAGGCCTCAAGAGACCAACAAATGGGGTATCAGAAATACATTAATGAAATTAAAGTATTCAATTACCCTTAAATATCCCGTGTTGCTGTCAGACAAATAAAGTCTAGTGACCCGAGTCCTGACCCATAAATAGTCCTTAATGACGTTCCTCCATTCATAATTACTGGCGTATAAACAAAGCAAGTCTTAACCTCATTAAACTTTACAGCCCAGGGTGTAAATATAGGTTTGAGTGTGAGAATCCCACATCATTCCAAGGCATCCAATTAGAGACGCGTGAATCACACAGTAAAACCAGCTTCAGATGAAGCTCCACGCATGAGAGTCAGTTTACTGACTGGTGATGATGTCATCAGTCATTCCAGAGGGTTCCAATCAAACTTGTGATGTCATCAGGGTCAGACAAACAGTTGTGCATCAAACCGAGGAAACGCAGGTCCACTGCAGTTAAATTGCTACTGAATTGCACTATGGGGAATGTAGTGACCCGTGCTTGTGACTTGCAGGCAACATGTGTGGATTTTGATGTGCAGCAGCTTTAGGTTTACCATCAAATGGTAAAATCAGGCGTAGACACACACATTGTCTGAGCGACGAGACTGTGGTGGAGCTTCACAGCTTATCGGCTGTAAATGTGTCTAGAAGTGTGTCTGTATGCCGGTGTGTAATCATCTCCACAGCAAGACGAGGTCTATAGTTTTTATGTTAGCACAACATGGAGTACAAAATGTTTCTGAGGCTCATATAATCAAAATGCCAAAGGAAGAATGGAAGCCTGTAATTTATGTTTGTTTTTGTGAAGAAATATAATTATATGGTGAAAAAAATTGGATTTGATGCTGAGCAATTCCATCAGTGGATGTTTTTAGTCAGCCGTAAATTGTCGTCTATTGCATTTATCAAATGCAAGGAGAGAGAAAAATCATTTGAAGTGGAATTAAGCTCCATTAATGGGACTTTGCTCGAGATGAAAACTTTTCTTCAAGTGTTAAAAATATCCTGGACCCTCTTTAATTCATCGGGTTTCAAAAACGGAAAGAAAAATATGAGGATAAAATGCAAAAATAACAACAAAAAAACCCCGCAAAAAGACAAATATGGCCACCTGCTGCAGTCTCAGTGAGTATATTTCAATTCAGACAGTCCTGCTGTAGGCACTAATTTTGTGGCGGAGCCTCTCCCGTTCTCAAAAGCAGGAGTTATTTCAGGGAAACCACAGTTTCTGTATTATAGCCTGGGTAGAACTTGTGGCTTGACTCTTATTTGGGAGCGCAGAGAGGGGCCACACCCGGAGAACCCTCCTGCTGCGAGAACCTGCATTGCCCCGAGTAGCGTCTCACAGGCACAGCTGCAGAAGAAAGTTTTAACAAATCTAGGAGCTTGAGCTCAGTCTGCAGGAGTCTTTGTCTTTATTTTTGGCATTTATTGTGGGAAAAAACATTCACTATATTGGGATTTGCCAATCAAACTCTTTTTTTATACAGAAACTTTGCAGGAAAGTTATAACCCACTAACTTTTATGATTGAAACTATCTTTTTTTTTTTTACATCTAAATTGTATTATAACGTGACCTCCTGGGTTGCAGACACCTAAAGCTCACCTCAGGATATAATAAGGAAATATTCAGCCCACACAGGCTGTCCTTCAGGTCAGCAGTTTCCAGTCGGGGGCTTGGATTCCTCTAAGCGCACAAAAATAGATGTTATTCTAATTGTCCCCCAGGGGATTGTTGTGGAGCAGACAGGTAGACGATCACACAGAAGCTTAGAAGATGCTGTGATGTTGATGCGTCTTCAACACGTTCTGGAACACCGAGCCAAGAGAAGCATTTCAAAACCCAAAATGTCCCGTCTCTGTTTCAGCAGGCTGATGGATGGAGTCGTAAACCTCTGGGCACGGATCCATCAGACAGCTCTGACACAGAACACAGTGTCTGATCCACAAATACACAGAAACACAACTACACAAATACACAACTACTACCCTACAACTACACTACAACTACACTACAACTATACAACTACACGACGACTACACTACAACTACACTCTGACTGTTTTGTGCCAATCACCATTACATTATTTGTTCCCAGTCTGGACGGTGGGATTTGAACATGTGACAGGGTGACATTTGGGACAGGAAAGAAGAAAAGGGAGAATTTTAAGACAAAAACAATCTGCATTTTAATTTTTATTTGAATTTTAGCAAAAACTTTTAGCCTATTTGGGAAATAAAGCATGGACTGATTAAGTGTGTATAATAAATAAATACATTTTTTTATTTCCAGAATCAAAAACTAAATCATCGACTTCTGAAAGTTCCACCTCCATTAATGTGTAGAAAATATAGCAGCAAATCCAGAAGCAGCTGACTCGTGTTGGTCTGCACACATGATATGAAGTCCAATCTAACGGGTGACGGCTCTGCACATGACCCTCGACCCTCGTGAAGTTTAACGTGCTGAGGAAGAGTCTGAGGAAGAGTCTGAGGAAGAGTCTGAGGGAGAGTCTGAGGAAGAGTCTGAGGAAGAGTCTGAGGGAGAGTCTGAGGAAGAGTCTGAGGGAGAGTCTGAGGGAGAGTCTGAGGAAGAGTCTGAGGGAGAGTCTGAGGAAGAGTCTGAGGAAGAGTCTGAGGGAGAGTCTGAGGAAGAGTCTGAGGAAGAGTCTGAGGAAGAGTCTGAGGGAGAGTCTGAGGAAGAGTCTGAGGAAGAGTCTGAGGAAGAGTCTGAGGAAGAGTCTGAGGAAGAGTCCGACACAGACCTGCCTGTCAAACCACAAAGTGTTTTTCACCTCAGGGCAGTTTTTGTCAGGTTTGAACACACCAGGTAGAGCCTCACATGGCGCTGGATCAACTTTCCCTCCCTTTTCCTGTGTGTATGCTATGCTAACCAAACCAACCGTTGAAGCTGCATGTCGACTGTTGGGGACATAAAATTGTCTTTTTAACTTGAATTTTTGCAAAAAAACCTGGTTTTATTCACATTTACTTGAAATCCTTGTCACTTTGTCGCTCTGCGTCCTGGTTGGGGATGAACTTGGGTGGAAGCGAGCGAAGCGTCCAGCCTCCTCTTCTTCTGGGTGTGCCTCATCTGCCTCTGGCCCGAACTCTGACCACAATTAATGGCCTGCTTTTGTCCATCGCATCCGCGAGGCCCCATCATTATAGCCATGGCACGCTAAACCCCGTCATTCAGCGCCAACCTCACACCAAAATAGACCTGCCAGCCCTTAGTGAACGTTAGCGGGCGTTAGCAAATAGAGAGGCCGATATTTCTGACCTGTGATCACATCCACCGGAGCAGTTTATTTTATTTTAGCCACATCTCCATCTTTTAAGGAATTATCCTGATTTGGAGATTATTTCTCAGCAGTTTGAGGCCAATTTAATTTAATGTAATTGACACTAAAGAATTGGCTCCTGCTGTTACTTCCTCGTTCTCCAATTAATTCCTGACAGCTTTTATGAGATGTTTTTATTGAGGATAAGCTCTTGCAGCGTTGCAAAAAGGAAAACGCTGTCTCATAAATGCATAACAAGCACTATTCGGTCCAGGATAAGGGTGTCAGTCAGAAACCACATGGACGGTGTGGTCCGTTTTCACCCCAACACCAACAGGGATGAGAAGCTTCCCAAACCATTTTCCTTTATTTTGAAAGAGACAGTTTCATCAACGGAGGACATAATAGGAAAAACAAATGTAGCTGCATGTCATAAAGAGGAGGAAAATGTTTTACAGTACCCATGAATCATCAACTGAAGGCGGAGCTGGAGGAGATGTCTTTGTCCAGGTTTATACATAAAAAATGATAAATATGCTGCATTCTTATCACTGGAAATAACTGTTTAAAGTCTAGATGTTCACATGGGATTGGAGTTTATTTCAGCACAAAAGCCCCACGGAAGCAGAGGAACGTCCCAGTGAGTTGATATCATCACTTTTATGACCCTTTTGTGTTCCATTTTTTGCGTAAACCTTTCAGCACACATCAGGAATCAGTGCAGGAAAAGCAGTGAGGTTCAGAAGAAGCATTTAAATTCTTCACCAACCTTTCTTGGTATCCTCTTGGCCGGTCACGGCCATCACCTGAGCCAAGGTGATGACCAGGCAGATGATAATCCTAGAGCGCAACGAGGGGTCCATGTCGGCACGCCGGACATGCAGCATCCTCACCAACAGCTGCCAAAGTCAGACAGAGCTCCAACACCCCCCCACCAGCTACAGCATCCAGACGGCAAAATCCAAATATCCCTGAGAGGAATGGGCTCCTGGATGAGCGATCACCGCAAACTGAAACAAGCTCCCTCTTTACTCCCACATCCACCTCCCTCCTCTCACTCTCCTCCTCTCCCACCATCATTTTTTCCTCGCTTTATTTCAAGGCCGGCCTCCTCCCCGGGTTCTTCGTCCTCCTGCTCTGAAAGATGCAGATAATTAAAGGTTGTGTTAAATTTGTTCAACCAAAAAAAAAAAAAGGAGAGAACTGATGAGACATGATGGGCTACTGGAAAATGATGCCTTCTAACAGCTTCAGTTTAGGGTTTTAAGAAATATCCACATTTGGGACCTTTAACCTTTAACTGCTTTTTGATTCCAGAGTCACTTAAATCTGTTTTTTTATTTGTTTCCCATTATTTTTGCTTGCATGACAGCTATTAATAGGATATAACTGAAGAAAAATCATTGTCACCCACCTTGCAGCTCTCCTCAGCAACAAAGCACCAATTTTTTAGCATGTTTTGGCTAACTAAGGAAGATTTTGTGCTTTTTTCCCGTATGTTTAAAGGGTTCGATGAAAAAACCCACTGGATCTGCCCAAAAACCCCCAAGTATACCGAGATATTGTCTTGAAATTGCTTTTAACAGACTTTACATTCTGAAACAAGGCTCCCAAGTAGTCACTAGCATGTTAGCCATCAGCTTTATATGATAATTACATGTTTGTTTTGTATTTACAGCTCGTTGTGCTGCCCCCTAGTGGCAAAAACTTCACTAAGAGAGGTCATTTTTAATTTTGCACCCTGTTCCTTCGACATTGTCAGTGCGCCGCTTTGCTAAACATAATGTGTTCTGTACACCCCTCCCTCCATTCACCACCATATTCCACCAAGAACTGCCCCGACTCTGCATTTGATTGGCCGTTACAAAGACTTAAATGTGACTAAACTTCTCGCCCAAACAACACATAAACATCAACGGTCTCTGGTTTCACTGGAGTCTCTGCAGACGATCCCTGAACTCCAGTATTGATGAAGTCCTAGTAATTGTAAACCATCCCAGAGTTGTACCTGAAATGTTGTACTTGTTGTGTCGAAAACGAAACCCGATCCATTTATTTTTCTACCTGACATTGTACTTGCTGACCCACATCTGTTCCTGCTGCTTAAGCGCTTTACAGCCTGCGTGTTACATCCATCCGATGTGTTTTCCAGGGCCAAGTTCTGCCGAGTCGGCGCATCGAGCAAATCGCCGGTCCCTGAGGTGACGTCCCCGAGGTAAAACAGAACTAAGCATCACAGCCTCTCTTGGATTACTACACCGAAAACAGAACTCTGAACTTGTAATCTTCTCTCAGTTCAAATCATTAAAGCCTTCAAAATGTCTCACTTCCGGCCGTGGAGTACCTGGATTTGACTCGTTTCCTGTGCAGGACAGTCAGGAATGATTAAGGTGCTTGGAGGACAGACTGATTTCCCATCAAGGAGTCAGAGGAAAGGGCAGAACCGCGGGGGACAGAAGCCGAGACAGATGGGAAGACGTTCCTCCATCGGATGACAGCTCAGTTTCACTCATCACACAAAGATACTCCAACGACTGAGACCATGTAATCCGACCCAATCTCTGGTACAGGAAGGGTTCCTTCAAAATCTAGGCTGTACTCAAGTGTAAACTGCGGTGTGATGATTGTTGAGACCTTGAGGGAATCCCAAATGAAGATTTTGCATCAGCTTTCCACTTTGCATGTTTTTTGTTCAACATATAATAAGAAAAAACATAATAAATACAAAAAAGTCTGAATCTTTCCAACCAATCAGCAAAACTGGATTCAGATCCAGATCATAACCCTTAATATAACCCATAACCCATTCTGTACGTAGATTCATTCTGATAGAAATCATGTATCTGTGAAATGTTAGAATAAAAAGGTTCTTCTTCCTGATCCCTGTTGATTAACAGTATTGTGTTTGACCTGGAAAATATTTCCACATTGTGACACTGGCGTTGGCGGCGGTATCTTCTCTTGAAACGCTCCTGGTTCTGTCACGCTTCTTTGGGCCAAGAAGTAAAAATTACAGAGTGAGATAGTTGAAAACTGAAGCTGACCTCGGCTCCTCACATGTGGCTTTTAAAGCCTTCCAGCATTGAATGTATTTCTGTATGTAGACACAGAACCACAGAAAGGATCACCCATGATCTGACATTGAGCCACCAGTCAAACAGGTGGACATGATCCAACTAACAAAAGCTGCGGTGAAGAATTATTAGAGCTTGTAAAACACTTTTAAAAAAGACAATTTGGGGTTTTGAGATAAAATGTTGTAGCTTCTGCAGATGTGTTGCCGAGTCAAAGGACAAAAGCAGGTTTAATTCACAATTCAAGGAGAAAATGGGTTTATTTAATGAGATCAGCTTAAGAGGAAGGACAGGAAGAGAAGGATGAGGATGATGACAATGATGATGATGGTGGTGGTGGTGGTGGTGGTGGTGGTGCACTTCTGAAACCTATATATCTCATTCAAAAATGGGCATCATCTCTGTAAATAGAGACAAACAAAACTGGACCGTCAAATAAAACGTCTGTGAAATTTTAAGCATATCTAAAGATAAAGACGTTGAAATAAACTGAACCAGCACCTGTAAAAATCAAGAAATCCTCAAAAGACTACAACTAGAGGGACTAATTGTAGTCCTTCTCACATTTATTGGAATTAAGAAAAGCTAAATCTCATGAGTCAAACTATATCAAGAAAAGTAACTGTACGATATACTGTTGTGCCCTGAGTTAGTCGAAATATGTTTAGATTGTTAAAAGATCAGTTCGTTTGTATAAATGTGTTTTATTATTATTATGCTTTTATTTTGAAGGAACGAAAGTTAGCAGTAACAGGAAGTAGAAAGTAGAGTAGCGATGTGAGCGGAGTCCAAGAGCGTGACGACATCGAGTGTGTTACAACGTCACAATCGACTGCAATCCTCCGTGCCAATCCTCCAGAAAGCAGTGGCTGTAAGTGTAGATGTTTTCTTTATGTTTATGTATTTATGTTTGCGGACATGTGAAGTTGATTTGTGATTCAGAAACTTTATTTGTATGTGCATGAGACAACCCTACAGCTACTTTCCTGTTCTGTGTCCATTAAGTTAATTGTAAATTGTTTAAACTGTTTATAACAATGTTTTACATGTATCTTTTGTATTTTATTTTATAGTTTCACTCTATTTCAATGTGTCACCGCCACTAAATTGTATGGAAAGGACTTTGAAAAGGACTTTGGCTGGCTGTCTATTAATGTTAACGCTTGGGAAGTAGAACACATGCAGAGAACAGTACATATACAAATTCGGTATTTTTATTTGATTTGACTGGAGCGCTGCAACCTGAATCTGACTCAAACTACCATACCCAGCAGTCCTTTCGGCGGTGGAGCGGAAGGGGCGGAGTTTGAGCCAAAATGAGGGAAAATAAAAACATGTCCGAGTCCCCCTCTCAAGCAGGAAAAGAAATACCGACGAAAAAACAAAAACTGAGCAGTGACGAGAACAGTAACCCAGATTTATCAGGGGACGAGAATGTAAGCACCGGAAACGCGTTAATTTGGTGAAGGTTTACCTTTGAAATGCTTCTAGCGGGTTAGCATCGAGCTAAAGGAACCGGCCGGCTAAAGTGTTTAGCTAGCAGCGTTGTTCAGCCACACCGGCTGGATTCAGACCGACGGGGTTCCTGAACGGTGATGAGTCGGTTCCGTTAACGTTCTGTCCAAAACACGCTATTTACAGTTACTTTAAGACTAATGAATATGTCAAGTGTGTTTCTGTTTGCTCCTCACGTGTGACTCAAGGATAGCATTAGCATAAACAGCTACCACAAGTTAATGAAGGGAAATAATAATAATAATAATGAAAAGAACTGCGTGTTAAACATTAATGTAAAGGAGGCAGCTTGATAAATAAATAGGGTGTTTTTATTAATAGTTTTTATTACTGTATTGACAATGAATTACGTGTTCCCATCATCACAGACACACGTGACAAATGGTTGCTGAGACATGTGATGTGTTAGTTGTGTTTTCCAAACTGAGACCAATCAGCAGATCCATTTCTACATTTTTGGCTGCCAATGACCTGTGTGTGTTTTGCGTTGCAGGACGACGCCGTCAGCGTTGAAAGTGGAACCAACGCAGAGCGGCCGGACACACCCACCAACACCGCCAACGCTCCAGGCAGAAAAAGCTGGGGCAAGGGCAAGTGGAAGTCAAAGAAGTGCAGATACTCTTTCAAATGTGTCAACAGTCTGAGGGTGAGTATCCTGAACCGGCGGACGCTCCATCCATGCATCTACATCTTCGTGATAACGTTTCCATGCTTTCCCCAGGAGGACCACGGCCAGCCGCTGTTTGGAGTCCAGTTTAACTGGCACAGCAAGGAGGGAGACCCACTGGTGTTCGCCACCGTCGGGAGTAATAGAGTAAGCAATGCTGGGGCTGCTGCTGCACATTAAGAGATTGTTGCTTAACTCAACACTGTTATCTGTTCTTCATCAGGTAACGCTCTACGAATGTCACTCTCAGGGAGAAATCAGACTCTTGCAGTCTTATGTCGATGCAGACGTATCCTTTCACTGTCCTGTTGCTTTACTGGTGTTTTTAGATGTGTGGATTTGGAGATACGTAAGTTACTTGTCTCTTAGAAAAGGTTTGCTTCAAGTAGAATTTCCTTGACTCATTGTGGTCAAAGGCAGACGAGAACTTCTACACGTGTGCCTGGACCTACGACACGAACACCAACCATCCGCTGCTGGCGGTGGCCGGGTCCCGTGGCATCATTCGGTTGATCAATCACATCACAATGCAGTGCATCAAGGTAAAAATGCCACAAACGACTGGTTTTGTCTCCAAGCCTGCTGAAGATCTCCATGGCTGAAGTACGTGAATAAAGGAAGATTGTGTTTTCAAATTCAGCATTACGTCGGTCACGGAAACGCCATCAATGAGCTCAAGTTTCATCCGAGGGATCCCAATCTGCTTCTGTCTGTCAGCAAAGGTAGGAAAATCATCACAGGGACAGTGTTGAAAGCATTTGAACAATGACCTGGCTGTAGGAGGTGTTGTCAGGCGCTGCATTAATCCCAATGTCTGGTTGCCCTGGTAACAGGTTGGCCTTGATGAGAGTCATGTGAAGCAGCAAAGTTTAATCTTTTTATTTCACCAGGTAAAAGTTGACTGGGATCATTCAGGGTTTTTCCAGTCGCTGCTGGTTCTAAAGCTTAAAGCAGCCGCCGGTTTCTAGAGGACGGAGTTACTATGACATCACATGATGCTATTAGGGGGCGGGGTTATAACTACATCACATGATGCCTCACTTCTTCCCTCAGATCACGCCCTTCGCCTGTGGAACATACAGACGGACACACTGGTGGCCATATTTGGTGGGGTTGAAGGTCATCGAGATGAAGTCCTGAGCGCTGTGAGTGACTTTCTGAGAACATTAAACCTCAAACTTGACCTGCAGAGAAGTATTAGAAGTAGTTTTAATCCTCCTGCAGGATTTTGACCTCCTGGGTGAGAAGATCATGTCCTGTGGGATGGACCACTCCCTAAAACTTTGGCGCATCAACTCAGAGAGAATGCAGAAAGCCATTCGGGGGTCGTACGAGTACAACCCTTCCAAAACCAACAGGTAGAAAAAGAAAACTAGACGGTAAACAGGCAGGAAGGTCTTTGCTTTTATTCACTCACTGTTTTTTCTTCAGGCCTTTCGTATCCCAGAAAATTCACTTCCCCGACTTCTCAACACGAGACATTCATAGGAACTACGTGGACTGTGTTCGGTGGCTGGGGGACCTGATTCTCTCCAAGGTAGCATCACCTCCTGACCACAAGGGCTGGATTTGAAACTGACCACAAATCAGGTCCAAAAACATCCAGAACTCACCGACTCGTATTTATCTCTATTCAGCCTCTGTGTTTGTCTTTTGTTTTAATGTTTCTTTAATTTATTCCACGGTGTCTTAGGAGTAAACTTCTCCTCCAGACACTTTAGTTTTAATTTTAAACTGCTTGAAATCTGTTGGGAAATTAAGAAGCCCGTAATACAAACGTGATTTAAATACTGACGCTCCTTTAGTCTGTTCACTTTGTGAGGTCAGTTTGGTTAAATTCATATAAGTAAATCCTGCAAAATGTTTGAGGCAGGGTTTTCCTCTGTTCTCGTTGGGCTGCAGTCGTGTGAGAACGCCATCGTCTGCTGGAAACCAGGAAAGATGGAGGACGACATCGACCACATCAAACCCAACGAGTCTAACGTGACCATTCTGGGGCGCTTCGATTACAGCCAGTGTGACATCTGGTACATGCGCTTCTCCATGGACTTCTGGCAGAAGGTGAGTGTTGGTGTGGACGTGCAGCTGCAGGCGTCTGGGCGCTGGGGCTGATGGGTAATGTGTGCTGTGCTGCTGGTTGACAGATGCTGGCTCTGGGGAACCAGGTGGGGAAGCTGTATGTGTGGGACCTGGAGGTAGAAGACCCCCACAAAGCAAAGTGAGACCCAGTCTGACAGGTGGAGCTTTGAATGCACATTGAATGTGAGCCGTGTGATAACTCAACCCCCCCCCTCGGTCTGCAGGTGCACCACGCTGACCCTCCCCAAATGCACGTCGGCCATACGACAAACCAGCTTCAGCCGCGACAGCAGCATCCTGATCGCCGTGTGCGACGACGCCTCCATCTGGCGCTGGGACCGACAGCGCTGACGCCCCGCCCCCCTAACCCCCACCAGGGTCACGACCTGCAGCCTCATTGGACAGCCCTACAGGAACAGACCCACACCGGGAGAATCACAACGTTCAAGACGACAGGACGACTGTCGGCGCTGTGGTCCAGGAGGCTGGAGGACGTTTCTACCAAAACACCCACCATGTGGATTTACAAGTTTTTAAACATTCTTCATTTTAATGCTTCAAGTTTTAACTTAAAGGAAAACAGCAGTGAGTCGACGGTGGAGGTGAAGTGCCTTCTAGCTTACTATGCAGACAAATCGACTCCTTTTCTCCTCCAATCAGGGACTTCTCTGTAAATTCTTATCGTCTGTATCTCAACTGATGAATTATGTCACGTGTTTTAGAAGAAAAAAAAAATTTTAAGACAAAAGATGGGACGACCAAAAGTCATTTTTAACTTTCCGTGTTTCATATTTTTATTGTGACAAGAGAAGTCATTGTCTTTGTTCTGTTTCCTACATTCACATTTCTCTCTTCCAAGTCAATCATGAATTTTGTAAATAAATACTTGAGAGCCAATTTGAAGGTTCTGGATTTTATTTTAAATAGAAGTCATGCCTTTATTTTGAAAATCTAGGTTTAATCCCCTTCAGTGAAAGTCTGAGCTGTGGGATGGTGGTTCTTTCCTGTTAAGTAATTGTACTTAAGCTTGAACCGAATAAAAATTATTTTTCTAGAGTAAGTTTGATTTATTTGTTTTTAAGTTTCTCATCTTAATGGTCACATGTTAAACCTTTTTAAAGTGATCCAGGATCTTCATCCGGTTCTGGATCCACCCTGAAATTTAACCAACACGTTTTTGACCCACAAATCAACCTGACGCAACATTTCATCCAAATCCATCCACAATTTTTTGAGATACACTATACTACCAAAAGTATTTGCTCACCCATCCAACTAATCAGAATCAGGTGTTCCAGTCACTTCCACAACCACAGGTGTATAAAATCAATCAGATGTGCAGCTTCTTTCCCAAACATTTGTGAAAGAATGGGTCGCTCTGAGGAGCTCAGTGAATTCAGAATCAGGAATCAGAAATCCTTTTTTTATTCATTATACAGCACAATGAAACTTGGTTTGTATTTCTGCCCTCGTTGAAAGCTGGAAGAGAGAATCCCTGCGTGGAACGTGGAACTGTGCAATCTTATTGTCAGAGCAGTAAGATCGCATTTAGGGAAGAAGTACCTGTGATGTGATGCCGCAAACAGCTAGGAGTCTAGAAACCCTATCTGCCTTTAGAAAAGGGTAAAAAAATTGAAATTGTAAGGTTACAGAACCGGTCAAGGCCCTCCAGAGTCTGGGTCCTGCCCGGAGTTTCTCCCTCAATGGCTTATGCTTGCTCTGGAGGGTCCTGTTGGGTTTCTCTGTCTGTTAAAGCGCTTTGAAATGTCTGCTCTGCTGATGTGAGTGTTGTCTTTTGGACAGAACTGAATCAGAAACGGTTTCAGGCCAGCTGATTGGACGCCGGTCTCTGAGACGGACAGTAAAGCTACATCCACCAGATCATCCAGAGACCTGGGACACAACCTGGTGAGGCCTCCACCAAAGATGCAAGACCCTTGAAGGAGTCACGTAATTGGAGGAATCTCCCAACCCCTCCTACCAACACCCTCCCACCCCCCAGCCTCCCATTCCAGTCTCTGCATACTATAACTCTTTCTGTAAAATTGTCATAAGAGCGTATTTATCATCCACAACCAAACCATAACCCTTTTAACGGTCTTTCCTGAATATACTTTTGTATACTGTCAATAAGCTCTCAATTCAAAATGAAAAATACTCTTATCTGCCCTCTGAGCTCAAAAATGAGCTCATGTCCTCATGATCCACCTTATTGCTTCACTGTGAAACACCACAGCTGAACGTTCATCTCCTCACAGGTGGCACAAAGAACTCTTTGAAACCTTTATACTTATTTTGCTGCAGAGAATAAAGTTAATAATTTCAGGAGGAAATACAAATCAACGTGCAGGAGTGAGCAGTTTTCTACACAAACAAGGTGCGCTTTGTGCAGCGCGTGAACAGAGTAGGCTTCATGTAACAAAAAACATTTTGCTATCAGATATGATGGTGGGAGAAGCACGGAAGAAAAGTATCCATGCATGGGCTCCAACCTTGAAAACCATTTCTGAGCAAATTGGTTGAGGTGAGAACCAACAAGAATAGCATTTGGTGGAGCGCACCGGCGTTACGTTAGTGTTTCCAGCGCCGACTTCTGCCTACCAGATAGATGGGACAAGGCTTTTTGAGCACGTTTTCCTCCCAATCATTGCGCGGCGCAGAGGAGCAGCTACAGATGGTTGAATGCACCTGTAAACCGGTCTGCACCTGTGTGGTCCGCTCCGCCGGCAGCACCGGGACACGCTGTGAGCCACTAGAGGTAGGCCTTGAATGTAACGCTCATGTTAGTGTAGCTCATGTTCAGATGAATGTACTTATTTCATGGTAGTCAAAAGCCAAATGTAATGTAATCATGCATTTCATTACATTTTTGGGGGACAGATTAGGATAAAAGGTTGAAAAATAAAAGAATGGATTCTGCTGATCTGTGCCTTCAAGGCTGATTTTCAGTCCAACACAACTAAGCAGAGAAAAATCATTATCTGACATTCGTGTCGGGATTCCACAGTCATGTTAGGCTGAATGTAAATGTTTATCACTCTAAAAAAAATAATCCATTGGCTCAACTTAAAAAAATAAGGGAACAATTTGCGTTCATCTTTTTGAGTAGGCCCAACTCTGGCATGATGAATTAAGTAATATGAACAAGGACAACCAACGGGATTTTCTTGTAACTTGTCTTTTGCTACTCAAACATGTCCATGCAAATTGCTACTTTAATTATTATGTTATAATGAATCATTTAAAATAAGTGACAATAACACATTTTGGCTCCAGTTTTAAACATAAAACTGGTTATTTTTTACTTATCTGTTCACATGTTAAGCATTTTGAGAAAAATGAAATTGACGTTTAATTTTTTTTTTCATGAAATCTACAACTTAAGTCTAGATCTTCATTTATAAAATACAACAAAAAACAAAACACTGACATCTGAAATTAAGTCAACCAGTTTTCATGATACCGTATACATTTTTTGCATTTATAAACAATTTAACACAAACCACTTCCTCCAAAATACAAAGAAATATCAACATGTTGTCAATAAGATGGACCCAGGTGCAGAATGCAATCAGTTTGGCAATGTGGCATTTATTGCGCCGATCAAAATATTTGAAATGTGTTTGCAAAAGTGAAGAATGTTAAATCAGTTTCTTGTATCTTTTCAGAAGAATGCAACCGACAGCGAGAAACAGGGTTTTGATAACTTGGCATACCAGTATGGGAGTGACAGTGAACTCTACCCTCCGCCCAAAACTGCCTCCAGGGCCACATCTAAAGTTCTGGGACTCACCCAGGAGCACCAGGCCCAAGACACCCAAAGAAGACTCTCCAGTCTGAGTGGCATCATACGTGTTGGGGTATCCCTTCAAGATGGGGCAGTGCAGATCGTCTATCAGCATCAGGATCTTATCGACAGGATCGAAGATACGGATTTCAGCTCCACCTTAGCAGCCGATGATGCGCCAGAAGAAGGCAGAAGAAGCTGCTCTCCAAACTCTTCAGCCCAAACTGCAACCCTTTGGATTGCTGGAATGACTTGTAACTCTTGCATTCAGTCCATAGAAGGGAGGATCTCTCAGATGACAGGGGTCAGGTCCATAAAGGTTTCACTGAAGGAGGAAAAGGGAACAATAACCTTTGACCCCAGTCTGACTGGACCAGAGCAACTCAGGGCAGCTATAGAAGACATGGGCTTTGAAGCATCTCTTGAAGGTAGGCAATAATGAATGTGTGTGTGTATGTGTGTGTACACTGTGTTGACGCTGCCTGAGTCCTCATCCACATCGTGGGCCGGGAAGACATACATCTGACTCCTATCAAATCGTCTGTGTAGGTTAGAGAGAGAAATTTAGAGAGAAAGAAAAACAATGCCCCTATGTCCAAGTGAATTTTGAAGACTCTTTCTATGTGATGCTACACGGGGGGTGCAGCACAGCCCTGACTCGACGAGAGAATCAATGAATTCTCTTCGACCTGTTGAACCGACCAGAGGAGCAGCGGACAACAAGGGCAACATCAATGTCTTGAAGAATCTCTGCTGGTGGAGATGAAGTCTCTCCTGGGGAAGTCTGGCTCTCTGCTGGTGGAGCTTAGCTCTGTATGTAGACAGATTCTGGGTCATCCTCCCTGACTGAAAGAGGATCAGAGTCAGTGATATATGGCGGAAGACAGGAATAAAAAGCCATGCATGAAAACACATCAATCATCTGGTATTCTAGATCAAACCACTAGAAGAGTTCTCTGTTGCTACAGGAATTTAGGAGTACTTTTTGTCTGACACATCACAAAAAAATCACCCATGCGCAGCTGGTGTATGGCCTGCTTCAGGACAACAGAAACCGGTGTTTCTCCTGGACGGGTCACTGCCTGCAGGAAACAAAGAGACTTCACCAACAGCCAACGTTCAAACCACAGCTCTACCTCAACAAAAATTTCAAATTGGTCAAAGATCCATGTTTTGGAATAGTTTTCCTGTTTCACAAGGCCATTACCACAAATAGCAGATTATTTTTTAAATCATTCTAATAGGTTCTCTGATAACGACACCAATAGTAATGATAGAAGACAATCAAAAAAACTTACCTGTTCAAAGAATGAGAGGTAAAAGCTGCACTTCCTGGTCCACTCACTAATGCAGTCCGCCGCTGTTCTGAGGCTAGAGGTGAACGGGACACAAACAAAACATGCTACCTGTGATAAATGGAAAAAGGAACACTGTTCATAAAGACAGAAACCAAAAATTGCCCACTATAATCTTCCAAATTCATTCATCTGTGTGAGGATGGGGTCATCTGCAGCCTTCTCCTCCTCGACCTCCACTGGCCCCACACCCACCACACAGCTGTTGGGAAAGGCTGTTGTCTTATCAAGCTGTTTTCTGGAAAACTTCCTGTATGAGGTCAGAGAAAGACAATCAAATCAAATAAGCAGGAAAATATAAAAGTAAGCACTTGGAGAATCAGCATTTACCCATTATTTTTTCCTCTTGGTTCTTTTGATTCTTTTTGGTCTTTGTCCATTGCAGCAAACAAACAGTCAGTTCACCTGAAGTTCAGGGTCTTTGTCTATTTTGGTGTCTGTCGCTACAGGGACGTAATACTGAAGCTGTTTTCGATTCTTGCAACATCCCATCTTCATCCATGGCTGCAGGATAACGCTATGAAAAACCAGACTTAGGCTACTGTATTTTCAAAGGTCAGATCTGTGTTTTCAAAGGTCAGATGAAAGGTCGGATCAGAGAGATTTCCTTTCAACTATGTAAAAGAAGTAAGATCAAAGCATCAAAGCCAAGGATTGTTCAGCAAAGGTACTTAAGCACGACCTGAGAGGCTATATACAGGGCATTCAAAAGGGATTATATTTTAAGCCCTGTATAGGTACCTTCAAGATATATCTCATATCAGAATGACAGACAGAACTGAGGAAATGGGTTTCGGTGCCACTTTAGTAGCTGATGATGCAACAGAACACGGCATAAGCTGCTGGAAAGGGGACACACCAAACTCCACAGGCCAGACTGCAACTGTTTGGATTGCTGGAATGACTTGCAACTCTTGCGTACAGTCCATAGAAGGGAGGGTCTCTCAGATGACAGGGGTCAGGTCCATAGCGGTTTCACTAAAGGAGGAAAAGGGAACCATTACCTTTGACCCCAGTCTGACGGGGCCAGAGCAACTCAGGGCAGCTATAGAAGACATGGGCTTTGAAGCATCTCTTGAAGGTAGGCAACAAGGAAATCATCCAGCACAATATTCCAAAGCCCAAGATAACTGGCATGGAAGGCAGGTAGGCAGTTAGGTAGGTAGGCAGGGAGGTAGGTATCAATGCAGTGTGCCTCCCTTAATCTACACTTATTAGCTCTTACCCATGCCTCCAGAGACTTTGTTCCTTTATCTCTACAGAGTTTGCTAAGACTGTCCAGAGTGCTGAGATGTCTACTTCTGGACCTGCTGTCCTTCTTCACTCACAATCACACAATGAGGCTGGAGTCAGTAACGGAACCGGATTACAAGAACCCCCTGGGAGTGAGATTAAAAAAGTTCAAAAATGCTTTATTTCTGTAATGGGAATGACCTGCGCTTCGTGCGTGGCCAACATTGAGAGAAACCTGCTCAAACACAATGGTGAGCATGTTTGAGAGTCAGTATTCAATGAGTGAGTTTGATGCCGAGTTGATGCATGTTATGGCAGCAATCTACTTTGATTTCTAGGAATCATCACAGTGCTGGTGTCACTAATGGCTGGAAAGGCAGAGGTGAAATATGATCCGGAGGTCATTAATGCTGCTACTGTTACTCAACTCATTGAAGATTTGGGCTTCAGTGCCAAACTGATAGAGGACAACACCATTGAACATGGGAAACTGGATCTCACTGTAACGTTGTACATGACACAAAATTTCAAGAAATTTTTAAGAAAATGTATTGTGACAGTCATGTATTTCCCTTGACTGCAGGTAACAGGCATGACATGTGCGTCTTGCGTCCACAACATTGAGACCAAACTCACCACAACCAAAGGGATCATTGGGGCCTCGGTGGCTCTGGCTACTAAAAAAGCACATATCCAGTTTGACCCAGACATGCTTGGGGCTCGAGATATAGTCAAGATCATTCAGGTGATGACTTCTTTATACTTTGGTCGTCCTTTCTTCTGTATCTTAAACGTCACAGGATGGTTTAACTTCTTGTTCCAGGACCTTGGTTACGAGGCCAGCCTAGAGAAAGCGGACTTCAAAAACAACCTTGATCACAAGGAAGAGATTCGACAGTGAGTATATGGATTTACTGGCGGGGTGGGGCACGGGTCAGACAACCTGAACTGACTTGTGGGATTGCTCAGCCAAGACTATCTACTGTGTTTCCAAATGTCTCATTTTCTGTCCAGGTGGAGAAACTCCTTTCTGTTCAGTCTTGTTTTTGGCGTGCCTGTCATGGGGCTCATGATCTACATGATGGTCATGGACAGTCAACATGGAGGCTCCATGCCTGAAGATCAGAACCTGCTGCCAGGCCTGTCCCAGTTTAACCTGGCCTTCTTCCTGCTCTGTACACTTGTGCAGGTTGGGTAACAAGAACAGTCTTTTCGGTATTTCTCACCATTTTACCATAAATGAAGTCTTGAGTCACAGTTTCTCCTCCCTCCCCCAGATCCTCGGAGGCCGATACTTCTACATCCATGCATATCGCTCATTGAAACACCGAACAGCCAACATGGAAGTTCTGATTGTATTGGCCACCACCATTGCCTACATCTACTCTTGTGTGATCCTCGTTGTGGCCATGGCGGAGAAAGCCAGCCAGAGTCCTGTCACCTTTTTCGACACTCCGCCAATGTTGTATGTGTTCACTGCTTTGGGTCGATGGCTGGAGCACATTGCAAAGGTAAAGGAAGTTTTTTAAAAACCTGCATTTACACCTTTCAAAGTAATAATTTCCAATCAATTAGAATATCAATCAAATTTTTTTCCCACTGTTTATATTTTAGTTATAGTTTAGTATATGTCCTGTTAATGCTATACAGTGTCTGTTAGCGTAGTGTATGTCTTGTGGTATGTCCTGTTTTGTTTTTATTTTTTCCTGGTGTTTGGCTGAGCAGTGGATATGTGCAATTTCCTCCGGGATTATTAAAGTGTCTGTCTGTCTGTCTGTCTGTCTGTCTGTCTGTCTACACCCCTCACACATCTGAATTAATTAAAAATATGCACTGTGGTCCATTTCAGGGTAAAACCTCAAAGGCTTTGGCCAAGTTAATGTCTCTTCAAGCCACTGATGCCACCGTGGTGACTTTGGGACCAGGCCAGTCCATCATCAGGTGAGAAATAAATACTTTTACGCATTACAAGACCGACTATTTCCATTGCAATGTGTAATTTTGACTGTTTCTTTCAGTGAGGAGCAGGTGGTGGTGGAGCTGGTCCAGCGGGGCGACATAGTAAAAGTCATCCCTGGGGGAAAATTCCCCGTCGATGGGAAAGTGATTGAAGGAAGCTCAATGGCAGATGAGTCATTGATCACAGGTGGGAGGATGTACATGTTCACACTCACAGTGCGTTAACATGTCCATCTGTCCTGTTTGTAGTTGACAAGTTTGAAGCAACAGCCCATTGACTTTTTCAAGCTGACAATTGAAAAAACAAACCATGTGACTTTTTATTGATTGGTTTATTTATTCGAATATTTTGGCTTACAACAGTCTTCAACACTTTCATCTCATTTGCAACATCAACAACATCCATGTGTAGTCTCCGTCCTCAGAATTCAAATTAAACATGTCTATCATCACAATATGGTTTCAACCAATTCATACATTGAATTTTGACAGTCTTTGTGGTACATGGTTGTTTCAACCGTCCATTCCTTTACCAATGCAGTCATATCATCTTACATTCAATGTTCTGCACTAGTAACCCAGTAACCTAGAGCATAACCATTCTTCGTAGGAATCGCAAGGTTTGTCAAAATTTTAGATGGTCAGAACAAAAAGTTGACCTTGCCACTGTTCCGAGGTGTCTCGACAAAAATATAATGATCATATTAACCTCCCTCAGCAGATTTGAACCAATGAATAGAACCTTTGTTCACTTCATCTCAAAGACTTGACTAGAGCAGACTAAAGATCTTTCTTGGATCGTCTCCCTGCTTCCGTCTTCTCAGGTGAGCCGATGCCGGTCAGTAAAACGGTGGGCAGCTTGGTGATTGCCGGTTCCATCAACGCTCATGGTGCCCTTCTGGTGGAGGCCACTCACGTCGGTGCAGATACTACTCTGTCTCAAATAGTTAAATTGGTAGAAGATGCCCAAACCTCAAAGGTAGAGGACTCCTGCATGGGATCATCACTTGGTTTGTCTTTCCAAGGCAAGATAGTCACAAATCTGTCCTCTTGTGTTTGCCCAGGCCCCCATCCAGCAGTTAGCAGACAGGCTAAGTGGCCACTTTGTGCCTTTCATCGTGATTGTTTCTCTGCTAACACTACTAGCCTGGATAGCAATCGGGTTTGCTAACTTTGACATAGTGAAGGAAAATTTCCCGGTAAGTATGCATGAAAACGTATGTTTGTATGCACTAACAAAATAATTTTTAGAAAATGTCAAGTGTTTTTCCTCTCAGGGTTACAACCAAAACATCCCTGAAGCAGAAGTCATCGTCCGCTTGGCCTTCCAGGCATCCATCACAGTTCTGGCCATTGCCTGCCCCTGCGCTCTGGGTCTGGCAACCCCAACAGCTGTCATGGTGGGCACGGGGGTTGGAGCTCAGAACGGGATCCTCATTAAAGGAGGCGAGCCTCTGGAGATGGCCCACAAGGTAAAGCTCTTTACATCCTTCACCTGCAGAGTTAGCTATTCTGATGTTGAAAGTTTATTATTTATCTCAGAGTGATGAGGAACAGGCTAATTCCCTCCACCATGTGTGGGACTCCCAGTTTCCACCATCATATCAGGGAAAGTAGAACTTTGCACCCCCTGGTGGTGGAGATCCCAATCACTAAATAATGGATGGATTCCATTTGCTTTGCGTCGCCAGACCTTTTATTTGGCAGATGGCACACATGTGACTCAACATGGAGCCGTGACTCTGCTGTGGTTTTAGATCCGTGCTGTGATGTTTGACAAGACTGGCACGATTACAAACGGCATCCCCCGGGTCATCCGTGTGTTGGTGTTGTGGGAAATGTCCAGCATGCCCCTCAGGAAAATCCTGGCTGTGGTCGGCACAGCGGAGGCCAGCAGCGAACACCCGCTGGGCATAGCGGTGGCGAAGCACTGCAAAGAGGTGAGAGCAGGAGAGACCAGGAAGTCTGGTTTGTTAAATGAAACATCTTCTAATCTGTGTGGACACAACAGGAGTTGGGTTCTAGTATGCTGGGCTACTGCCAGGACTTCCAGGCGGTGCCTGGATGTGGGATCAGCTGCCGGGTCTCCAACGTGGAACATCTGGTGCACCAGCAGAGCGAAGAACAACACCTGCAGGCGGGACCAACCACCTCATCTGCAGGTCTGATGGCATTTCGACATCTTTCACCTCACTGTCATTTTTCCAGCATTCGCTCTTTTTAAAATACAGATTTATGTCATTTGGTTTAACTTTTGTGGTGTTCTTTTGCTACCAGGTGAGCCCGTGTCTTACTCTGTGCTGATCGGGAACAGGGAGTGGATGAGGAGGAACGGCCACAATGTCGCCGTAGACGTCGACGCCGCCATGTCCAGCCACGAGACCAAAGGACAGACCGCTATCCTGGTGGCTGTTGACGGTGAGAGCACCGCCTCAGTTTTATTGTTACATCTTATTTCCAGGATCTGCACCTCATTGCGTACCTTTTCCTCGTAGGCGTGTTGTGTGCCATGTTGGCCATCGCCGACACAGTGAAGGCAGAGTCTGCGTTAGCGGTGCATACCCTCAAAAGCATGGGCATCGAGGTGGTGATGATCACAGGAGACAACAGACGCACAGCCAAAGCCATCGCTGCACAGGTAGTGCGCTTTTGTAAAAGAAACATGTGATGTTGCTTTGAAAGAAATGATTGGACGCTTTCATTCCTGCACAGGTGGGCATCAGGAAGGTATTTGCCGAGGTGCTGCCATCGCACAAGGTAGCGAAGGTTCAAGAGCTGCAGGAGAAAGGATTGCGAGTGGCCATGGTGGGGGACGGCGTCAACGACTCGCCCGCCCTCGCTAGGGCCGACGTGGGCATCGCCATCGGCACGGGTACCGACGTGGCGATCGAGGCGGCCGACATCGTCCTGATCCGGGTGGGTGGTGCACTGAGGTCGACGGTTATCACTCAGAGACGGTCCATCTGACCTGAAGGTTTTATTCCCCCCCAGGACGACCTGCTGGACGTGGTGGCCAGCATCGACCTGTCGCAGAAGACGGTGAGGAGGATCAGGATCAACTTTGTCTTCGCCCTCATCTACAACCTCCTAGGAATACCAATCGCTGCAGGTGTGGACGGATGACACACCCAAACCGGGGTCTAATTTAACCCATGATTTACCATGAATAGAAAGGAATTTGTGAAAGGGGAGTGTTCCATTTCGTTCTCTCTGTTAGGTGTGTTCATGCCTGCAGGCCTCGTGCTGCAGCCCTGGATGGGATCCGCCGCGATGGCCGCCTCTTCTGTTTCAGTGGTTCTGTCGTCTCTGCTGCTGAGAACGTGAGTAGCCTCTGTTGTTTGAGGAGACATGGCACCAATCGTGGGTTAAATACAACATCTGTGTTCCTGCAGGTACAGGAAGACCTCGGTGGAGCTGTATGAGGCGAGAGCCCGGGGCCAGATGAGGAGCCTCCGATCGTCTCAGATCAGCACACATCTGGGCCAAAGTCTGGGTCAAAGACTAACGGATGGAGACCTTGTGTAACATTTATGTATTTACTAATGACAGACTCCACAGCGTCATCTGCTCACTTCCCACTGGTAACATCTTCAAATCTGACAAGTGAGTCCTTCACAACTGTACGTTCCCGTTCCGTAACTCAGACCAGTGCGAGCCGCGCTGCGTTACTCATGTCTGTATTTTACCCAATGTCCCAAAAAACACTTTATTAATGGGCGGTGATGATGTAAATTAAGTTGCTCTTTTCTGTTTACTTGTCACTTTGTCCTTTGTGGTGGTTTTCCATCGTTATTTTGTGAATCAGTAGTTTTCCTCAAAGGTGATTTTCAGTTGTACTTTGTAATTAAATTATATTCAGGTCTTCTCCTGGTTTCCTGTGTACATCCCATAACACACGTGTTATTTACACAGGTAGACACATGGATTTTGTTCATGGACCTCACCTTGTGCTTTGATCTACTCTATTTCCTTGTTACGGTCATTTGTACTCATTAATTAACCTAGTAACTAACCAACTTACTAATAGAGGGACAAGCACAATTATAATCAACCAAAATATAATTAACATCAAGCTGTGATTCAGATATTTTTTTATGCCAGCAGAGAAGGGCTTTTAAGGCCCTGACGGCCCACCACTAAATACCATTGACTGTATATAAAGTGTTCTGGACATTCATCTGTATCTTATTAACTCAACTGGACCAGCACTGATCGACACAGATACTGTCTGTGGAAGAAAAGTAAAAAACATGTGAACTTCCTGTAATATTTTGTCATTTTCTTGTGTTTTCTGCTGCACAAATCACAATAATACTCAAAGCTTCGTGTTTGTAAAGCCTGAGGTGATTTCTGTAGATTCGAGTGGTAAATGCTCATGTTAAATATAGAAACGTAGAGGAAGAACTACTTGACTGTCAGATGTATTTTGAGCTTCGCTGAGGATGACTGATGGAGTCGATTAATTGGTGATTAATCTGCGGACTGGTTTAGCAGGAAGAGTCATTTTGAACGGTGTCGAGGGATTTGCAGATTTCTTTTATTGAACAGAATCTTTTCACAGCAGAGATCCTGACATGAGCTCTCAGGTGTCATCAATCAGGCGACGATGTGCAATCAACATCAATTGAATCTATTTCTGTATAGACAAACCACAGGACAGGTCAGCCCGTGTTCGGACACTGGGCTGTAGCTACCAGTCAAACAGGTGGGCATTCTTTCTAAAACCCCCCTTTGGGGGCTTTTAGAAAAAATCTTGTGGCGTCTGCAGATGCCCCCGTGTTTCAGGGTCAAATCAGGATTAATTCATGACACAAATCATGCTTTAGTCATCAGATCGAGATTCAAACAATGCTCCTATAATCAGCATCATCTGTCATGTGACAGGAAGCTGAAAGCCTGCAGTGACCTATCCAGCAGACACACATCTCGCCCCCTATTCCCTTACACTGCCTGCATAATTGAACACCTGACGGGTCTGAAAGACACTCCCGCCTCGGCGTCCCCATTGGAGAGTATTGTCCTGTTCCGACGGCGAAATGTTCACAGCGGCCACCAAGAACTTTGTGAAGCAGGTCGGCGACACGGGGAGGTTGATCCCTGTCCCGAGCCTGAGCGAGGCCGACCGCTACCAGCCCCTCAGCCTGGTCACCAGGAAGAGGAAGAGGCATTTCCTGAAGAAGAACAAGTACGCCTCCACTCCCTTCTCGCTGAAAGACATCTTGGTAGGGGAGAAAGAGATCACAGCAGGTACAAATAAAACAGCATGATTAGGATCTGAAAATTGACTTTTTTTTATCTTAATTTTTTAGTCCTACGCTGAAAATGTAAAATTACAAAAATATTTTCAGCAAAATAAAGTTCTGCACCTCTAACGCCTCCTCTTCTCTGGAACAGGAGTGTCTTCCTATCAGCTCCTCAACTACGAGGACAAATCCGACGTGACTCTCAGCGGTCGCCTGGGGAACCACCTGATCCACGACGTGGGCGTCAACATCAGCGGATCGGACTCCGTCGCTGTCAAAGCCTCATTCGGCATCGTGACCAAACACGAGCTGGAGGTGCCCACCTTACTGCGAGAGCTCAACTCCAGGTTAAAAAGCATGAAGCCTGCTGGTGTGCAGGCAGGATTATCGTCATCTTCATCGACGAGCCGTTTCTGCAACGGCTGACCCCTGACCTCTTTACTAGAGCAGAGATAGGAGAAGGGTTTCCCTCTAAGCATGAATGAACACTCATGTTATTCTACACTGGTGCTCAGACATGCAAGTGGACAATGCATGACATTAAACAGGCTAACATACCTGGTTTGACATTAACAGGTGTCAAAATTTAAGCCTTAGATTGGAAATTCTGGCTCAGAAATAATGATCTATTATCTTTAATATGAGTGTCAGACAGCCTATGAAATAGCTCCTGGTAGGTTAGCTTGTTAGCTTTCCTCCCACATGTTGGGTGAGACTCAGGAACCACTCTTGTGATTGTACCATAAATACAAACTGCATTCCAGCAGTACTTTAGCTCAGCAGAGAAAGTAGCCTCGCTAAGAAGCTCCACCCACCTCATCATGTGTGTTTAGGCCAGTTCAGTGCCAGAAATAGTGAAAAATGTGGAAAGACCTCAGTAACACGCACCAATGGGTTGATGAATGTGTAGAGAAAGAAAGGCAGAAGCTCAGGAGCCAATCGTTAATCTTCTTTCCTGCTCTTTCAGGAAGGTGGATCTCGACCACTGTCTGGTCCGTCAGTCCAAGGACAGCCGGCGGAGCGTTCTGTGTGTGGTTGTGGAGAGCATTCGCACCACGCGTCAGTGCTCTTTGACCGTTCACGCCGGGATGAGAGGGACCACGATGAGGGTAACCCTAAAAGCTAAGCCGCTCCATCTTTTATAAAGACCCCCCGACTCATACCCCGAACCGTCTCGCTTCAGTTCCAGATTGACGATGGCAGGAATCCCAGAGGTCGAGACAAAGCCATCGTCATCCCGGCTCACACCACCATCGCCTTCAGCATCTGTGAGCTGTTTGTCCGTCTGGACGGACGCCTTGGTATGACGGCTGGACACGTCCCCCCCGTCTGGCACCCTGAAGACAAACTCCAGTGTCCGACAGCTGTTCCTTGTGTTTTCTTTTTCTGCATCAGATATCTGTGTTGCCCCGGAATCCCAGGGAGGATTCGAGCGGGAGCAGATCAGGGAGCAGCTGGGTGGCTTCATCGGACACTTCTCCATGGGTCGACTGCGCCGCTTCCTGTCTGGAATCATCTACGGAAACCCCTTCAGGGCAGGTGAGGTCTTGACCTCCGCACCATCATAAATACACGAGGATTTCCACTAAAATCTTGCTTTCTTGCTCTTCTGCGTAGAAAACCGAACATTTGAGGAACTCACCCATTCCGACACCTACATGGACGACACGGTTACTGACTACTATGAGAAAGCTGCTAGCATGACCGACGTGTCCACAGCCTACCTGAGGGACAACTCCCACGCTCGGGTCAACCTCCTCAAACACAACATCCCCAAGGGTCCTTGTGTGCTTTGTGGTATGGGCAACCAGAGGCGGGAGACTGTTTACGGCTGTCTGGAGTGCTCATCTGGGGGCCAAAAATACGTCCGGCTTCATGTGGTGCCGTGTTTTGATCTCTGGCACAAAACGATGAGGTGAAAAAGAAGAAGCAACTGTGCTATCAGCTTTGTTTCTGGAGGTGTATGACGCTGAAAGTGTGCAAACCGTTTTCAAAGATGCAGTTTTTCAAATAAATGAAAACGACATGGACTGCGAGTCATTTGTACAGCAGAAGCCAAAAGTTCTGGTCGAAGATGCAGACACAAACATGGCTTTAGCCCTGAATTTCTGCTGTATTGGGCATTATCATGTTCAGTTTATCGCTGGCATTCAACCGTGTCCGCCTGTACCGGCGGCCTGTTACTCAATTATTCAGCAGCGGTATCTGGTGAAACTAGACCAGAGGGATCAAGTGAAGGCCAGGCCTGGTTTGTTATTTTGACCAGGATTAGTTTGTTTGTTTGTTTGTTTTTCAGAAGACATAACTGATAAAATATTAACCAATGGCTTTTTATCACTTTGAATGGAACCTGTGTGTCTTTTGAGTCCTATTGTGCATGACTCTTGTTGCCACTATGCCAACAAGAGTCAATGAAATGACGATGACTAAACGAAAATAAAGCATTTATACTCATATTTAATGTTACATTTACTTACAACAAACTTCTGAAATGAATACATCTAACATTTAGTTTTGGACTTTAGGATATCCCTTTTTCATGTTGGATGGGACTTTGTCGCGTTTACGCGTTTCTCCTCCGCGCCGCCAGGGGGCGCCATGACTTCAACGTAACTCAACCCACAGCGGATGAGTCCAGTGTCAACAATATGGAAACACGTGTGGGATAGCGGCGGAAGAACCTGGTGTCATCTGGACTAATATTTACACCCTAAATGAGTTTTTTAATGAGTTTAAACTGTATAAACGTGCTAAATTTAAGATACATTATTTAAGATGAAGTTCGCCTATCGGGTAAGTGCTTCACTGCTAGCTAACAGACACGCACCGCATGTCTGCCACCAAACCTCATGGAGAAATCGTCCCATTTAAACTGACTGCATGTAGGCATTGATTTATAACACGTAGCGTGTTAATTTCATGGTAAATGACGTGTTTTCATCCACACTTGAATTCGGTTTCGTTATTTCAGTTCTCCAACCTACTGGGAGCCGTCTATCGCCAGGGGAACCTCAACTTCTCCAAAGACGGAAACGCTGTGATCAGCCCAGTTGGAAACAGAATATCACTGTTCGACCTGAAGAGGTTAGTCAGGGTTTAATAGCTGGCATTTTGAGACTGTCATTCTTCACCATCTTTAATTAGAAAACCTTATTTTTTCTTCCTCTGTCCTCCAGTAACACATCTGAGACTCTACCGGTTTCCACCACTAAAAACATTACCTGTGTGGGTCTCTCCCCGGATGGGAACTTAGCAGTGGTGGTAGACGAAGGTAGATTAGAGTTTATGAGTGATTTTATTAGTTTATTCCACAAAATCAACAAAAACGTCTGTTTGTGTCCTACAGATGGTGCTGCGTTGTTGGTTAGCCTCCTCACCCGAGCTGTCCTCCATCACTTCCACTTTCACAAGCCCGTCAGCAGCATCCGCTTCTCACCTGATGGCAGGTGAGGATGTGGGAAGAAACTTCTATTGTGGAAAAAAAAAACAATCCATCCTGAAACACTATTGCATCTTAATGGAGTTTTTACTTCCAGGAAGTTTGTGGTCACCAAGGAGAACGTGGCTCTGATGTATCACGCTCCTGGGAAGCGGCGGGAGTTTAACGCCTTCGTGTTGGACAAGAGCTACTACGGTCCCTACGATGAAACCACCTGCATCGACTGGACAGACGACTCCAAGTGAGCACATTTTTAAGAGAAAATTTTGGCAAAAAAAATGACAAAAACTTCCAGAGATTTTTCGTATTATTTTGATCCGTTCCATCTTTATTTGTGCGCAGAAGAACTTTACTTGTGACATTCCTCTTCAGGTGTTTTGTGGTGGGCAGCAAAGACATGTCCACGTGGGTGTTTGGTGCAGAGCGCTGGGCCAATCTGATCTACTACTCCCTGGGGGGACACAAGGACGTCATCATGGGCTGTTTCTTCGAGAAGGACAGCCTAGATGTGAGTTTGTTCTTAGCTTCCACTCGTTTGTGACGTCAGACAGCGGGATTTAAAATGCTGAACTCCTGTGTTCCCAGTTATACACGGTGAGCCAGGACGGGACGCTGTGTGTCTGGGAGAGCGACACCGAACCGGACGGCCTCGTCCTAAAAAAGAGCGTGAGCAAACCCGACGCCCCGAGACAAGAGGACGAAGAGGAGGACGTCGAAGAGGAGAGGGTGGAGGGAGAGGAGGGAGAAGTCATCCGAGGAAAAGCTGAAGCTCCTAAAGGGAAAACCACCAAAAATGTTCGATACAAGCAGAGCAGCAAGTGAGCAGCGTCTCATTTCTGACATGTTACTCCTCATATTTGGCTTTTCTTTACAGCTTTACAACAGTTTCTCGTCCTCTCGGTTCAACCTCACAGAAGTCCATCCAAAAAACACTGTGCTGTTCAGACCTTGATAATAATCGTGCTCTCCATTATGTTTTTGGCTGCAGAGGCTTTTGTCCTTTTTGTCCTTTGAGCCACCACCTCATCATAATTTTCATTTATTAACTTTTAAAGCATCTTTTCTCGACAGAAAGCTGTCAGAAACCAACTTTTATGTGGATAACATTTCTGCTCCTCCTCTTCAGACACTTCTTCAACAAGGAGGGCGACTTTAACAACCTGACAGCCGCCGCCTACCACAAACCAACTCACATCCTGGTCACAGGTTTTGCCTCTGGGATTTTCCACCTGCATGAACTCCCAGAGTTTAATCTAATTCACTCCCTGAGGTGAGAGAAAAGGTTTTTCACTGTATATTCAGATGCATTACTTCCCTGTTTAAATGATGCTATTTGGATGATTCCAGTATTTCAGACCAGAGGATTTCTTCGGTGGCTATAAACAGCTCAGGGGACTGGATCGGCTTTGGGTGCTCAGGTGAGAAGTTGCGTTTCTTTGATATTTCTCATCCAGAAGATGATTGGTGCTTTAAAGTGTAAATGCTGGTGTTTGAGGGATGGGCCAGCTGCTGGTGTGGGAGTGGCAGAGCGAGTCGTACGTCTTCAAGCAGCAGGGACACTTCAACAACATGGCGTCGCTGGCTTACTCCCCAGACGGACAGTACATCGCCACGGGAGGCGACGACGGCAAGGTGGGTGCGCTGTTCCCTCAGATGTGACTGTAAGGCGATTGTATGAGCGTCAAGTATGAACATGTTTGTTTTTATTATTATTATTTCACAGGTCAAAGTGTGGAACACCAACAGCGGCCTCTGCTTCGTCACCTTCACGGAGCACACCAGCAGCATCACCAACGTCTCCTTCACCTCCAGCGGATTCGTCATTGTCAGCGCGTCTCTGGACGGCACAGTTCGGGCGTTCGACCTGCACAGGTGGGCGACAGCCAAAGAGACGAACGCTGAATTAAAACACATTCAGAGGCAAATTTGTGATGTTTCAAATCTCCTTCCCCTGTTCTTCATACAGATACAGAAACTTCAGGACGTTCACGTCGCCTCGCCCGGCGCAGTTCTCCTCGCTGGCACTAGATGTCAGCGGAGAGCTGGTGAGCGCGGGGGCCCAGGACTCCTTTGAGATCTTTCTGTGGTCCATGCAGACGGGTCGGCTGCTGGAGGTGCTGGGGGGCCACGAGGGGCCGGTCAGCTGCCTGTGCTTCAGTCCAGTCCAGTCCATCTTGGCCAGTGCATCATGGGACAGAACCATCCGGCTGTGGGACATGCTGGACAGCTGGCAGGTCAAAGAAACCCTTCATCTCACCTCTGATGGTACGTACCAGGGCTTCCAGGATTTAACATTCATTGTTTGACAGTAATCTCAGTGGGTACCATATTATGGGATGTCTTCCTCAGCTTTGTCGGTGACGTACCGCCCTGACGGTCAGGAGTTAGCCGTGGCCACGCTGAATGGTGAGATCTCTTTTTGGAACCCCCACACGGCCACACAAACTGGCTCCGTGGCCGGACGCCACGACCTGGAGACGGGCCGCAAAGAGACGGACAAAATCACAGCCAAACAGTCAGCAAAGGGCAAGTGAGTCAGACGACAGTGAGGGCAAAGACGTGTCCATCCTGCAGCGATTGATTACGGGTTTTTTTAATGCTTTTTAAAAAAATTTTTTATGCGCATCAAGGTCCTTCACATGTCTGTGCTACTCCGCTGACGGGGAGTCCATCCTGGCGGGAGGCCAGTCCAAGTTCGTCTGCATTTACAACATCAAGGAACAGATGCTCATGAAGAAGTTTGAGATCTCCTGCAACCTGTCCTTCGACGCCATGGAGGTATGACCCCACCCGGAGCAACATCGTCTGAAATAAAGACCTTTGAGTTACCTGATTCGCTGCTGCGGTCCTACGCTACCTGCAGGAGTTCCTGGACCGACGGAAGATGACTGAGTTTGGGAGCCTCGCTCTGGTGGACGAGGGCGCTGGAGACGGAGACGGCATCCACATTAGCCTCCCTGGAGTGAGGAGAGGTGCGACACTGACATCCTCTAATGCTGGGAGAACATGAGGCTTCTTGGGATATTTTCCCAATTTTCCGCACTATAAGGAGTATCTAAAAGCTTTTATTTTTCTCAGAAACCTACTGTGCATCTTGTAATCCGATGCACCTTTTATATGGCACCATATATATGGATCAATATTGGTAGATTAGCACAGCTCCATCTAGTGAACGCATAACGCAACCACAGCCACTACAGTACCTTCTATTCTACTCGCCTTATAATCCAGTGCACCTTATATATGAAAACAGTTTTAAAATAGGCCATTCACTGAAGGTGCGCCTTATAATCCGATGTGCCTTATAGTGTGGAAAATATGGTACATGTTGGATTTCTCCATAAAGTGTTTGACTTTTCATTGCAAACGTCAAATAAAGTTAGATAACTCTCTCCATGTCTCTTCCTCTCTCCACATCTCCACAGGGGATATGAGTTCTCGGCACTTCAAGCCAGAGATCAGAGTCGGCTCGCTGCGCTTCTCCCCGACCGGTAGGTGGCAGAAAATATTGTCATGATCAGGTTTTCTGAGTTACAAAAACAAAAATCATCATTACAAAAACTTCATGCAGATTCATGTCAACGCATGACAACATGCAGGTTGCTATAAAGTTCTGACGTGTTTTCAGGGCGTAGCTGGTCGGCCACCACCACCGAGGGCCTGCTGGTCTACTCCCTCGATGGGTCCATGGTCTTTGACCCCTATGACCTGGACCTGGATGTGACCCCAGGGAGCATACGCAGGCAGCTGAGGCTTCGGGACTGGACGTCCGCCATCGTTTTGGCGTTCAGACTCAACGAAAAGGCCCTCAAGCAGGAAGTTCTGGAAACGGTGCCTCATGAGCAGAGTGAGTCAACGATCCGTCTCACGGTGCGAAAACCATTGGCGTGAATCAGCGTCTCACTGGCGTGTTGTCTGTGCGTTCCAGTCCGCGTGGTGTGCAGCTCTCTGCCTGACGTCTATGTGGAAAAGCTGCTGGGCTTCGTGGCGTCCTGTCTGGAGACGTCGGGTCACCTGCAGTTCTACATGACCTGGGCCCAGAGCCTGCTCATGCTGCACGGGCAGAAGCTCAAGAACAGGTCCGCCCCGCCCTCTCACTCATGTTCATCACGTCACTTCCTCAGTGTAATAGTGAGTCTGTGTCTTCAGGTCTGGAGCCATCCTGCCGACCCTGCAGGCACTGCAGAAGAGCATCCAGAGACACTCTGACAATCTGTCCAAACTGTAAGTCTCAACTTTGTCCCCAGTGAAAACCTGAAAACCAGTTTCAACCCAGTGATTCATCAGAAATGTGGTTTCTGTACGCAGGTGTGACTTTAACATGTATAACATCCGCTACGCCGTGGCGCTGTCAAAACAGAGGGGCTTAAAGAGACCAGCTGAGGAGGAAGTGGAGGATGACGATGATGAGGAGGAGGTGTCACAGGAAATGAGTGAAGCATCCTTGGAAGGTGCAGAGCTGCTGCTCTAGACTGAAGCCAGTACACCTCATTCCAAAATGGACAGCATCTCTGCAAAAAGAGATGAACAAAGTTGGACGGTCAAAGAAAATGTGTGAACTCTAGAAAACATGTTTATGAACTCTTTCTTTTTTATTAAATACATTTAAATGTGTGTGTTAATGTTTATTTTATTAACACAAATGTAAACTACATTTTTAGCATCTCTGAAGATTAATGGAAATAAAAAACAAAACAAATCTCTTAAGTGAAACTATAACAAGAAATTCAACTAATGTATATATATTTGGTATGTCCTTAGAGTTAAATACAGGTACTTGGAAATTAATGGAGCGCTGCAACCTGAATCTGACTCAAACTACCATACCCAGCAGTCCTTTCGGCGGTGGAGCGGAAGGGGCGGAGTTTGAGCCAAAATGAGGGAAAATAAAAACATGTCCGAGTCCCCCTCTCAAGCAGGAAAAGAAATACCGACGAAAAAACAAAAACTGAGCAGTGACGAGAACAGTAACCCAGATTTATCAGGGGACGAGAATGTAAGCACCGGAAACGCGTTAATTTGGTGAAAGTTTACCTTTGAAATGCTTCTAGCGGGTTAGCATCGAGCTAAAGGAACCGGCCGGCTAAAGTGTTTAGCTAGCAGCGTTGTTCAGCCACACCGGCTGGATTCAGACCGACGGGGTTCCTGAACGGTGATGAGTCGGTTCCGTTAACGTTCTGTCCAAAACACGCTATTTACAGTTACTTTAAGACTAATGAATATGTCAGGTGTGTTTCTGTTTGCTCCTCACGTGTGACTCAAGGATAGCATTAGCATAAACAGCTACCACAAGTTAATGAAGGGAAATAATAATAATAATAATGAAAAGAACTGCGTGTTAAACATTAATGTAAAAGAGGCAGCTTGATAAATAAATAGGGTGTTTTTATTAATAGTTTTTATTACTGTATTGACAATGAATTACGTGTTCCCATCATCACAGACACACGTGACAAATGGTTGCTGAGACATGTGATGTGTTAGTTGTGTTTTCCAAACTGAGACCAATCAGCAGATCCATTTCTACATTTTTGGCTGCCAATGACCTGTGTGTGTTTTGCGTTGCAGGACGACGCCGTCAGCGTTGAAAGTGGAACCAACGCAGAGCGGCCGGACACACCCACCAACACCGCCAACGCTCCAGGCAGAAAAAGCTGGGGCAAGGGCAAGTGGAAGTCAAAGAAGTGCAGATACTCTTTCAAATGTGTCAACAGTCTGAGGGTGAGTATCCTGAACCGGCGGACGCTCCATCCATGCATCTACATCTTCGTGATAACGGTTCCATGCTTTCCCCAGGAGGACCACGGCCAGCCGCTGTTTGGAGTCCAGTTTAACTGGCACAGCAAGGAGGGAGACCCACTGGTGTTCGCCACCGTCGGGAGTAATAGAGTAAGCAATGCTGGGGCTGCTGCTGCACATTAAGAGATTGTTGCTTAACTCAACACTGTTATCTGTTCTTCATCAGGTAACGCTCTACGAATGTCACTCTCAGGGAGAAATCAGACTCTTGCAGTCTTATGTCGATGCAGACGTATCCTTTCACTGTCCTGTTGCTTTACTGGTGTTTTTAGATGTGTGGATTTGGAGATACGTAAGTTACTTGTCTCTTAGAAAAGGTTTGCTTCAAGTAGAATTTCCTTGACTCATTGTGGTCAAAGGCAGACGAGAACTTCTACACGTGTGCCTGGACCTACGACACGAACACCAGCCATCCGCTGCTGGCGGTGGCCGGGTCCCGTGGCATCATTCGGTTGATCAATCACATCACAATGCAGTGCATCAAGGTAAAAATGCCACAAACGACTGGTTTTGTCTCCAAGCCTGCTGAAGATCTCCATGGCTGAAGTACGTGAATAAAGGAAGATTGTGTTTTCAAATTCAGCATTACGTCGGTCACGGAAACGCCATCAATGAGCTCAAGTTTCATCCGAGGGATCCCAATCTGCTTCTGTCTGTCAGCAAAGGTAGGAAAATCATCACAGGGACAGTGTTGAAAGCATTTGAACAATGACCTGGCTGTAGGAGGTGTTGTCAGGCGCTGCATTAATCCCAATGTCTGGTTGCCCTGGTAACAGGTTGGCCTTGATGAGAGTCATGTGAAGCAGCAAAGTTTAATCTTTTTATTTCACCAGGTAAAAGTTGACTGGGATCATTCAGGGTTTTTCCAGTCGCTGCTGGTTCTAAAGCTTAAAGCAGCCGCCGGTTTCTAGAGGACGGAGTTACTATGACATCACATGATGCTATTAGGGGGCGGGGTTATAACTACATCACATGATGCCTCACTTCTTCCCTCAGATCACGCCCTTCGCCTGTGGAACATACAGACGGACACACTGGTGGCCATATTTGGTGGGGTTGAAGGTCATCGAGATGAAGTCCTGAGCGCTGTGAGTGACTTTCTGAGAACATTAAACCTCAAACTTGACCTGCAGAGAAGTATTAGAAGTAGTTTTAATCCTGCAGGATTTTGACCTCCTGGGTGAGAAGATCATGTCCTGTGGGATGGACCACTCCCTAAAACTTTGGCGCATCAACTCAGAGAGAATGCAGAAAGCCATTCGGGGGTCGTACGAGTACAACCCTTCCAAAACCAACAGGTAGAAAAAGAAAACTAGACGGTAAACAGGCAGGAAGGTCTTTGCTTTTATTCACTCACTGTTTTTTCTTCAGGCCTTTCGTATCCCAGAAAATTCACTTCCCCGACTTCTCAACACGAGACATTCATAGGAACTACGTGGACTGTGTTCGGTGGCTGGGGGACCTGATTCTCTCCAAGGTAGCATCACCTCCTGACCACAAGGGCTGGATTTGAAACTGACCACAAATCAGGTCCAAAAACATCCAGAACTCACCGACTCGTATTTATCTCTATTCAGCCTCTGTGTTTGTCTTTTGTTTTAATGTTTCTTTAATTTATTCCACGGTGTCTTAGGAGTAAACTTCTCCTCCAGACACTTTAGTTTTAATTTTAAACTGCTTGAAATCTGTTGGGAAATTAAGAAGCCCGTAATACAAACGTGATTTAAATACTGACGCTCCTTTAGTCTGTTCACTTTGTGAGGTCAGTTTGGTTAAATTCATATAAGTAAATCCTGCAAAATGTTTGAGGCAGGGTTTTCCTCTGTTCTCGTTGGGCTGCAGTCGTGTGAGAACGCCATCGTCTGCTGGAAACCAGGAAAGATGGAGGACGACATCGACCACATCAAACCCAACGAGTCTAACGTGACCATTCTGGGGCGCTTCGATTACAGCCAGTGTGACATCTGGTACATGCGCTTCTCCATGGACTTCTGGCAGAAGGTGAGTGTTGGTGTGGACGTGCAGCTGCAGGCGTCTGGGCGCTGGGGCTGATGGGTAATGTGTGCTGTGCTGCTGGTTGACAGATGCTGGCTCTGGGGAACCAGGTGGGGAAGCTGTATGTGTGGGACCTGGAGGTAGAAGACCCCCACAAAGCAAAGTGAGACCCAGTCTGACAGGTGGAGCTTTGAATGCACATTGAATGTGAGCCGTGTGATAACTCAACCCCCCCCCTCGGTCTGCAGGTGCACCACGCTGACCCTCCCCAAATGCACGTCGGCCATACGACAAACCAGCTTCAGCCGCGACAGCAGCATCCTGATCGCCGTGTGCGACGACGCCTCCATCTGGCGCTGGGACCGACAGCGCTGACGCCCCGCCCCCCTAACCCCCACCAGGGTCACGACCTGCAGCCTCATTGGACAGCCCTACAGGAACAGACCCACACCGGGAGAATCACAACGTTCAAGACGACAGGACGACTGTCGGCGCTGTGGTCCAGGAGGCTGGAGGACGTTTCTACCAAAACACCCACCATGTGGATTTACAAGTTTTTAAACATTCTTCATTTTAATGCTTCAAGTTTTAACTTAAAGGAAAACAGCAGTGAGTCGACGGTGGAGGTGAAGTGCCTTCTAGCTTACTATGCAGACCGACTTTCTCCTCCAATCAGGGACTTCTCTGTAAATTCTTATCGTCTGTATCTCAACTGATGAATTTATGTCATGTGTTTTAGAAAAAAAAAGTTTTAATAGAAAAGATGAGATGACCAAAAGTCAGATTGACTTTGCCAGTTTTATGATTTTATTTGTCGTCAGAAGAGAAGTCCTTGTTGTCTTTCTTCATTCCTCCTCTCTTAGTTTGTTCACATTTCTCTCTCTTCTGAGTCAAACAGATGAATTTTGTAAATCAGTACTTGAGAGTCAATTTGAAGGTCCTGGATTTTTAAGTAGAAGTCATGCCTTTATTTTGAAAATCTAGGTTTAATCCCCTTCAGTGAAAGTCTGAGCTGTGGGATGGTGGTTCTTTCCTGTTAAGTAATTGTACTTAAGTTTGAATGAACTGAATAAAAGTTATTTTTTTATAGAAAGTTTGATTTATTTCTGTTCTTAATGGTCACATGTTACACCTTTTTAAAGTGATCCAGGATCTGCATCCAGTTCTGGATCCACCCTGAAATTTAACCAACACGTCTTTGACCCACGAATCAACCTGACGCAACATTTCATCCAAATCCATCCACAACTTTTTGAGATATCTTCCAAACAGCTTGTGACGTCTATTGTCCAGACACAAGTCCGCTGTGGGTCATGTGATTGGAGCTCCCCCCCGTTAAAGCCTCCCGTTCCACTCCTTAACGTGTCGTTCAGGCGGTGCGCACCGGCGCGGCGCTGCGCTCCCTTATCTCCGGCGGAGAACGAAGTTCGTGTCCTGCGCGGACTTTTGCCCCCCTGACGGACAGGACAGCGCGTTGGGAGATTATTCGAGTATGTTTTCCTCCAAGTCGCCCAAAACTCTGGTAAAGAATGTCTCCAGGTCATCGGAGGAGCAGATCCGGATGGTTGAACGCGCCGGTGAACCGGGTGGCACCGGGACGCGCTGTGCGCCGCAGCTCCAGGTAGGCCTCCGCTGCACCTGCGCCCCCGTCCCGTCCGTCCAAACGGCGTCATGTGTAGAGAAATCTGGAAGTTTATTTGGAAGTTGAGATTATTTTACTTTATTTGAGTTTGAATTTGATTGAAGATGAAATCAGGAGGTAAGAAAAAAACACCTCCTCCAGTCGGGGGTCAATTTATGTTTTATGTTCTTCTTAAATTAAATTTGTCCTTTTTTAAACTTTCTATTAAACTACAATTTAATTTAAAGTTTAATATAATCCCGTTTGAGACTTAAAAATAAAGACTCCTTAATCGGGGGGTAAAGACACAACTTTATTTGAACTTTAAAAAACACTGATGAATTGATTTTCTGTGATTTCAAACAGAGATGTTGCTTCGAACAAACGTCTTACTGTGGGGGGTGGGGGTATGTGGGGGGGGGTGTTTGGTAATGCTCATCTGTAAGTGTAGCTCAGGTTCAAATGAATGCACGTATTGTATGCGTGCTGGCCGGAGGCCAAATCAATGTAATGTAATCATGCATTAAATGACATTTTTTTGGAGAGTTTAGGATAACGCGATAAAGAAAATAAATAATAATAAACTAAAACACCATGAAAAAAACATAAAGTAAAGTTATGGATTCTGCTGCCTTCAAGGCAGAGAAAAAAAAATCAATACCTGACGTTCCCGTCGCGATGACCCAGTCTATCGCGCGCGGATGCCGTGACGTCACAATGGACGTTCACAGGTGAGGGTGGTGAAACAGTTTAATGTTCCTTTGTGTGTGAGATCTGGCGCGCTTGAACAGCTGATTTGTTCTCAGGAACATTTCAGTGTTTGCCTTTCTGATTGGAGCGCCACCGGGCGCAGGAGGACAGATCCGGACGTGTCACTGTTTCTGATGTTCTGGATCCCATCTGACCTCATCGTGCTGCCCCAGTGGCCTAAAAATGGGCTTTCCAAGCAAGAGTCACCAGTTTGACTCCTATCTGTGGAGATTTTTGGGCTGAAAAGTTTTCAAAATGACAACAATTATAGATATCTGACATCTAGGCTTGGTTATTATTACTATTTATATTTATCACTTTTTGCTTCTGTGAGGTGTGGAAATTACGGACTTTAAGTAGAGTCACATTCAGAGGCTTACATGAAGGTCAAGTCATGTGGCGTTCAGGCTGGGATTTTCTTTGTTAAGGGTAAAAAAGAGACGCACATTTAAACGTGACGACTCACCAGTGGAAACGTCTGGCTGTGTTGTAAAAGTTGAAATAGAATATAATCTGAGTTTTTATTTGCCCTGTTAGGATGGAAAAATCCATGTCTTACAAACAGTGGAGTTTTATATAAATGGTTCTAATGCCTAGCTTTCAAAATGGAAGTTAGATGTTTCTATGATTAGATTGAGTCTATTTCTACATCTGATGATGTAGCATGGTAAGAAAACATAACAGGAAGCATAACAGGAAAGCTGTGTGGTACTGGTGTGTGGTAACGGTATGTGGTACTGGTGTGTGGTAATGGTATGTGGTACTGGTGTGTGGTAATGGTATGTGGTACTGGTGTGTGGTAAAGGTATGTGGTACTGGTGTGTGGTAATGGTATGTGGTACTGGTGTGTGGTAATGGTATATGGTACTGGTGTGTGGTAATGGTATGTGGTACTGGTGTGTGGTAATGGTATGTGGTACTGGTGTGTGGTAAAGGTAAGTGGTACTGGTGTGTGATAATGGTATGTGGTACTGGTGTGTGGTAACGGTATGTGGTACTGGTGTGTGATAATGGTATGTGGTACTGGTGTGTGGTAACGGTATGTGGTACTGGTGTGTGGTAACGGTATGTGGTACTGGTGTGTGGTAATGGTATGTGGTACTGGTGTGTGGTAATGGTCTGTGGTACTGGTGTGTGGTAACGGTATGTGGTACTGGTGTGTGGTAACGGTAAGTGGTACTGGTGTGTGGTAATGGTATAAGGTACTGGTGTGTGGTAATGGTATGTGGTACTGGTGTGTGGTAATGGTATGTGGTACTGGTGTGTGTTAACGGTATGTGGTACTGGTGTGTGGTAATGGTATGTGGTACTGGTGTGTGGTAAATGTATGTGGTACTGGTGTGTGGTAACGGTAAGTGGTACTGGTGTGTGGTAACGGTAAGTGGTACTGGTGTGTGGTAATGGTATGTGGTACTGGTGTGTGGTAATGGTATGTGGTACTGGCATAACAGGAAATTGAAATGTGGCATTGTTGGCACCAGTCTTGCAGATGTGAAGAATGTCGAATCAGTTTCTCTTATCTTTTCAGAAGAATGCAACCGACAGCGAGAAACAGGGTTTTGATAACTTGGCCTACCAGTATTGGAGTGACAGTGAACTCTACCCGCCACCCAAAACTGCCTCCAGGGCCACATTCAAACTTCTGGGACTCACCCAGGTGCACCAGGCCCAAGACACCCAAAGAAGACTCTCCTGCCTGAGTGGAGTCATTGGCGTGGGCTTGTCTTTACCCAGCAACTTGGCCAAAGTGGACTACGATCCCTCAGTCAGGACAGCCAAGGAGATTGCCCTGGAGCTCCAGACCATGGGATTCAATGTGGAGTCAACGGTGCAGATCAGGGTGGATGGGATGCACTGCCAGTCCTGTGTGCAAACCATTGAGGGACGGATTGGTGTGTTAAGTGGCATTATACGTGTTGGGGTATCCCTTCAAGATGGCGCAGCACAGATTGTCTATCAGCCTCTTCTAACTACGCATCAGGATCTCATCGACAGGATCGAGGAAATGGGTTTCAGCGCCACATTAGTCGCTGATGAAGCACCAGAAGAAGACATAATCTACTGGAAAGGGGACACACCAAACTCCACAGGCCAGACTGCAACTGTTTGGATTGCTGGAATGACTTGTAACTCTTGTGTTCAGTCCATAGAAGGGAGGATCTCTCAGATGACAGGGGTCGGGTCCATAAAGGTTTCACTGAAGGAGGAAAAGGGAATGATAACCTTTGACCCCAGTCTGACTGGACCAGAGCAACTCAGGGCAGCTATAGAAGATATGGGCTTTGAAGCATCTCTTGAAGGTAGGCAACAAGGAAATCATCCAGCACAATATTCAGAAGCCAAAGATCTTCAATGTCATGTTTTGTCCAGTCGAGCCTCCAGACCTCAAATGTGTTCAGATTATTGTTCATAACAGAAAAGTTTCAAATTTCATGGACAGGAAATTAAGTTGTTTTTTTTTTTGACTAATAGATTTGTTTCATCAATCACTGAAGTCCCTTATTCAAGATGCAACCACAACAAAACATTAAAGTTGAGGTAGTTTATTATAAAGAGGCAAGAAGGCGACTTAAAACAGGATGAAAATGATGAAATAATAAAGACACCGTGAAGATACTGTATTGGCCCGAATATAAGACGACCCTGATTATAAGACGACCCCCTCTTTTTCAAGACTCAAGTTTGAAAAAAGGCTTTTAGAACACCAAATTTAATTTTTATGCAGAAAATAATTACAGTACATCTGAAAGAAATGATTATAACAATATTTTCGAGAGAAAAAGCATGTTATTTTGCCTCATTCAATTCATGCAAAAACTGTCTATCCCATCTTAGTATCTGATGGGCATCCCATCCTTTCGTTTCTCGTCCACGTACGTGCACCCTCCTGTCGAGCTCTTGGAAGCAGCCACTCTGAGGACCACGGAAAGCTTTTCTCTGACTGTGAGCATTTTTTAGGTGATCTTTTTGAGCTCTCCATCTCCGTACATTACACTCTGTGACACCATATTTCACAGCCGCTTTGCAATAGTTTGAAGACTCTGCCTCATTTATCACCAACATCATGAAGTTTGCATCATAACTTCTCCTCAGCTGCTGGTTAACCTGGTCGATCTTCAACCCACTTTTCTCCAGATTGTTGCGACGTTTCTCCATTTTCTGTTATCTCTTCTCTTATTTTCTTCTCTTTTCTTTCTTACCACTATTTTTTTATTTTTCTTCTTCGTGACAGGGGTTCACTTTGGCCTGGGGAGTTCAGTTCAGCATTCGCTTTAAAGATATCTGGCGCCATCTAGCGTTGTGAACGGGTATAATGTCTAGACCCCGAATGTAAGACGACCCCCACTTTTTCAGTCTTATTTCAATGCAAAAAACATCTTATATTCGGGCCAATACGGTAATTATTAAACCTTTATTTTCAACTTGTTCCCATGAACAAGTGTGAATTAATTATTCCACACTCTTTGATCTGACCTTAATTATAAACCTCGCAGTCCAGCTTCTGCTCGTTGCATTGGAAACCAGACGAGTGTTCTCACCAGGACGACGTGAAGGGCTCTTATGCCAGCTGGGGTTCTCTCGTTGGATTTAATGACAAAAACCGCCTGCCAAGAATCAGAATTAATGCAGGCAGATTACGAGCAGATTCTTTCATGTGCGTTTCAAGGTCGAACTTTCCTTAGGTCGCTGGGTTTGCTCAAAATCAGAGACAAGTGCAGCTTTTTGTGCCACTTCTGGTCCTTCCTGGTGTTTAAGGCCCCAATGCTGACATTCCAGCAGGATAAAGTTGGACTTAAAATAAATGAAAAATAGAAAAGAAAACAGACAAAGCAACAAAAAGATTTATATAATCCAACAAGACTGAAGCAAGGTCTAGGTTGCTAAATTAAGGTCCTACCAGCTTTGCTTTTGGCAAAATGCTAAAGTTAAATGTTAACATTCTGTTGTTCAGCAGGGTTAGCAAATGCATCATGTTCATTATCATGTAGTCTCAACCGACGATAGTCCTGCAATTAATCATGTCATATTCTGACGATGCCTCTCCTGACGTCCTGTAATTTGTCTTTATGCCTGAAGACACACAGGAAACAGTTAACCTCTGCTAGTCTATGTTTACCTCCACAGACTTTGTTCCTTTATCTCTAGAGTTTGCTAACACTGTCCAGAGTGCTGAGATGTCTACTTCTGGACCTGCTGTCCTTCTTCACTCACAATCACACAATGAGGCTGGAGCCAGTAACGGAACCGGAGCACAAGGACCCCCCGGGAGTGAGACTAAAGTTAAAAAATGCTTCATTTCTGTAATGGGAATGACCTGCGCCTCGTGCGTGGCCAACATTGAGAGGAACCTGCTGAAACACAAGGGTGAGGATGCTTGAGAGTCACTATACAATTTTTTGAGTTGATGCATGTCATGGCAGCAATCTACTTTGATTTCTAGGAATCATCACAGTGCTGGTGTCACTAATGGCTGGAAAGGCAGAGGTGAAATATGATCCGGAGGTCATTAATGCTGCTACTGTTACTCAACTCATTGAAGATTTGGGCTTCAGTGCCAAACTGATAGAGGACAACACCATTGCACATGGGAAACTGGATCTCACTGTAAGGTTGCATGCGACGCAACATTTCAAGTTTGGAAAGTGTATTGTTACAGTCATGTATTTCCCTTGACTGCAGGTAACAGGCATGACATGTGCGTCTTGCGTCCACAACATTGAGACCAAACTCACCACAACCAAAGGGATCATTGGGGCCTCGGTGGCTCTGGCTACTAAAAAAGCACATATCCAGTTTGACCCAGACATGCTTGGGGCTCGAGATATAGTCAAGATCATTCAGGTGATGACTTCTTTATACTTTGGTCGTCCTTTCTTCTGTATCTTAAACGTCACAGGATGGTTTAACTTCTTGTTCCAGGACCTTGGTTACGAGGCCAGCCTAGAGAAAGCGGGCTTCAAAAACAACCTTGATCACAAGGAAGAGATTCGACAGTAAGTATATGGATTTACTGGTGGGGTGGGGCACGGGTCAGACAACCTGAACTGACTTGTGGGATTGCTCAGCCAAGACTATCTACTGTGTTTCCAAATGTCTCATTTTCTGTCCAGGTGGAGAAACTCCTTTCTGTTCAGTCTTGTTTTTGGCGTGCCTGTCATGGGGCTCATGATCTACATGATGGTCATGGACAGTCAACACCAGGAACATGGAGGCTCCATGCCTGAAGATCAGAACCTGCTGCAGGGCCTGTCCCTGCTCAACTTGGCCTTCTTCCTGCTTTGTACTCCTGTGCAGGTTGGGGATCATGAAAAGTCTTTTCACTCTTTCCCAACAAATTTCTACCATAAATAAAGTTTTTAGTCGGCAGTTTCTCCTCCCTCCCCCAGATCTTCGGAGGCCGATACTTCTACATCCATGCATATCGCTCATTGAAACACCGAAGAGCCAACATGGACGTTCTGATTGTATTGGCCACCACCATTGCCTACATCTACTCTTGTGTGATTCTCATCGTGGCCATGGCGGAGAAAGCCAGCCAGAGTCCTGTCACCTTTTTCGACACTCCGCCGATGCTCTTTGTCTTCATTGCTTTGGGTCGATGGCTGGAGCATGTCGCAAAGGTAAAGGAAGTTTAAAAGCAAACACGCATTTACACCTGCATTTCAAAGACTACATTTCCAATAAGCCCTTGTTCTGTAATCTGACATTTGCGCAAAAGGATGATGAAAAACATGAAATAAGGAATACCAAAATCATTGAAATCATTTTTTCAAAGTATGTATTGTTTTCAACCAATCAGAATCGCTTCTGACTCTGTATTAAAAATATGCACTGTGGTCCATTTCAGAGTAAAACCTCAGAGGCTTTGGCCAAGTTAATGTCCCTTCAAGCCACTGATGCCACCGTGGTGACTTTGGGAACAGGCCAGTCAATCATCAGGTGAGATACAAGCTCCGTCAGCTCTGTGGATGTAACAAAATGCTTTTACGCATCACAAGTCCCATTATTTCCATTGCAATGTATAATTTTGAGTGTTTCTTTCAGTGAGGAGCAGGTGATGGTGGAGCTGGTCCAGCGGGGCGACATAGTGAAAGTCATCCCTGGGGGGAAGTTCCCCGTCGATGGGAAAGTGATTGAAGGAAGTTCAATGGCAGATGAGTCATTGATCACAGGTGGGAGGGTGCACATTTTTACACCCACAATGCGATGAAATAGCTATGTATCCTGCTTGTAACAAATTTGAGCAAACTATTTGCCTTGGATGGAGTTTGCAAGCTTTGAACCAATTATTAGAACCTTTTGTTCAGTTTATTTCAAGCATGACTTTGACTAGAACGCGTGAAAGATCTTTCTTGGTTCATCTCTCTGCTTCCGTCTTCTCAGGTGAGCCGATGCCGGTCAGTAAGAAGGTGGGCAGCTTGGTGATTGCCGGTTCCATCAACGCTCATGGTGCCCTTTTGGTGGAGGCCACTCACGTCGGTGCAGATACTACTTTGTCTCAAATAGTTAAATTGGTAGAAGATGCCCAAACCTCAAAGGTAGAGGACTCCTGCATGGGATCAAGACTTGTTTTGTCTTTCCAAGGCAAGATAGTCACAAATCTGCCCTCTTGTGTTTGCCCAGGCCCCCATCCAGCAGTTTGCAGACAGGCTAAGTGGCTACTTTGTGCCTTTCATTGTGATAGTTTCTCTGCTAACACTGGTAGCCTGGATAGCAATTGGGTTTGTTAACTTTGACATAGTGAAGGAAAACTTCCCGGTAGGTGCGCTTGCAAATTTCTTTTTGCTAACAAAACAGTAAAAATGTTATAAAAAGTCAAATGCTTTTTATCACCCTGCAATAACAAAGTGTTTTTCCTCTCAGGGTTACAACCAAAACATCCCTGAAGCAGAAGTCATCGTCCGCTTTGCCTTCCAGGCATCCATCACAGTTCTGGCCATTGCCTGCCCCTGCGCTCTGGGTCTGGCAACCCCGACAGCTGTCATGGTGGGCACGGGGGTTGGAGCTCAGAACGGGATCCTCATTAAAGGAGGCGAGCCTCTGGAGATGGCCCACAAGGTGAAGCTCTTTACATCCTTTACCTGCAGAGTTAGCTATTCTGATGTTGAAAGTTCATTAAAGGTAGTCCTCAACTTACAAACATAATTGGTTGCGAGAAGTTGTTCGTAAGTTGAATTTTTCTTATGTCGTTATTTATTTAATTTCAATATCTTAGATAGTGAGAAGATGCCTGAGGAGTGGAGGAGAAGTGTGCTGGTGCCCATTTTTAAGAACAAGGGAGATGTGCAGAGTTGTGGCAACTACAGAGGAATAAAGCTGATGAGCCATACAATGAAGTTATGGGAAAGAGTAGTGGAAGCTAGACTTAGGGCAGAAGTGAGCATTTGTGAGCAGCAGTATGGTTTCATGCCAAAAAAGAGTACTACAGATGCAGTATTTGCTTTGAGGATGTTGATAGAGAAGTACAGAGAAGGCCAGAGGGAGCTGCATTGTGTTTTTGTAGATCTGGAGAAAGCTTATGACAGGGTGCCCAGAGAGGAACTGTGGTATTGTATGAGGAAGTCTGGAGTGTCAGAGAAGTATGTTAGAGCGGTGCAGGACATGTATGAGGACTGTAAGACAGTGGTGAGGTGTGCTGTAGGTGTGACAGAGGAGTTCAAGGTGGAGGTGGGACTGCATCAGGGATCAGCTCTGAGCCCCTTCTTGTTCGCTATGGTGATGGACAGGCTGACAGACGAGGTTAGACAGGAATCTCCATGGACTATGATGTTTGCAGATGACATTGTGATCTGCAGTGAGAGTAGGGAAGAGGTGGAGGAGAAGCTAGAGAGGTGGAGGTTTGTCCTGGAAAGGAGAGGGATGAAGGTTAGCCGCAGTAAGACAGAGTACATGTGTGTGAATGAGAGGGACCCAAGTGGAAGAGTGAGGTTACAGGGAGAAGAGATCAAGAAGGTGGAGGATTTGAAGTACTTAGGGTCAACAGTCCAGAGCAATGGAGAGTGTGGAAAAGAGGTGAAGAAGCGTGTCCAGGCAGGATGGAATGGGTGGAGAAAAGTGTCAGGTGTGATGTGTGATAGAAGAGTTTCAGCTAAAATGAAAGGAAAGGTGTACAAAACTGTGGTGAGACCAGCGATGTTGTTTGGTCTAGAGACAGTGTCACTGAGGAAAAGACAGGAGACAGAGCTGGAGGTAGCAGAGATGAAGATGCTGAGGTTCTCTCTGGGAGTGACCAGGAAGGATAGGATCAGGAATGAGTCCATCAGAGGGACAGCACATGTTAGAGGTTTTGGAGATAAAGTCAGAGAGGCCAGACTGAGATGGTTTGGACATGTCCAGAGGAGAGATAGTGAATATATCGGTAGAAGGATGCTGAGTTTTGAACTTCCAGGCAGGAGGCCCAGAGGAAGACCAAAGAGGAGGTTTATGGATGTAGTGAAAGAGAACATGAAGGTAGTTGGTGTGAGAGAAGAGGATGCAAAGGACAGGGTTAGATGGAGGCGGTTGATTCGCTGTGGCGACCCCTGAAGGGAAAGGCCGAAAGGAAAAGAAGAAGAATCACCATTTGAGGTCATTTAAATGTCATTAATACTCTCAATACTAAAGTACTGTGTTTAGAGTACAGCCAGTCTACGGTACTTTAGCATGTAGCATATAGCACATAGCTTACCTTTAGGGTAAGGTAATGTAAGATGAGGGAGGACTTATTGTCAGTCAGAGTCAGAGTTGTCATCAGAGAGAGATGGTCACCAGTACCACTATCTTCACTAGCCTTTGCTTTATCGTCCATGATAAACAGGGACAACAACAAAAAACAACAAGAAGGGAGATGTGTGTTGGACATTCACAGATGCAGTAATGCTGCCCCTGTGGAGGTTGTGGCAGAAAGGGGAAATGCAGGACAATAGTCACAAATAGTGGCTTGTGCTTGTTCGTATCTTCAAATGTTTGTAAGCGGAATGTTCTTAAGCTGAGGACTACCTGTATCTCAGAGCAAAGAGGACCAGAAGAATTCCTTCCACCATGTATGGGACTCCAAGTTTCCACTATCAGGTCATATCAGGGAAAATAGAACTTTGCAACCCCTGGTGGTGGAGATCCCAATCACTAAATAATGGCTGGATTCCATTGTTTGCTTTGCGTCGCCAGACCTTTTATTTGGCAGATGGCACACATGTGACTCAACATGGAGCCGTGACTCTGCTGTGGTTTTAGATCCGTGCTGTGATGTTTGACAAGACTGGCACGATTACAAACGGCATCCCCCGGGTCACCCGTGTGTTGGTGTTGTGGGAAATGGCACGCATGCCCCTCAGGAAAATTCTGGCTGTGGTCGGCACAGCGGAGGCCAGCAGCGAACACCCGCTGGGCATAGCGGTGGCAAAGCACTGCAAAGAGGTGAGAGCAGGAGAGACCAGGAAGTCTGGTTTGTTACATGAAACATCTTCTAATCTGTGTGGACACAACAGGAGTTGGGTTCTAGTATGCTGGGCTACTGCCAGGACTTCCAGGCGGTGCCTGGATGTGGGATCAGCTGCCGGGTCTCCAACGTGGAACATCTGGTGCACCAGCAGAACGAAGAACCCTTCCTGTTGCCGGGAGCAACCACCGATGAAAGCAGCCTCCTCCCTGCTGCAGAGGCCTCATCTGCAGGTCTGGTGGCGTTAGGGTCCAACCAGATTTACATTTTTAACATCTTTCACCTCATGTGCTCTTTTTTGAAACAAAAATTTATGTCATTCGGTTAAAGTTCCACCAGGTGAGCCCGTGTCTTACTCTGTGCTGATCGGGAACAGGGAGTGGATGAGGAGGAACGGCCACAACGTCGCCGTAGACGTCGACGCCGCCATGTCCAGCCACGAGACCAAAGGACAGACCGCTATCCTGGTGGCTGTTGACGGTGAGAGCACCGCCTCAGTTTTATTGTTACATCTTATTTCCAGGATCTGCACCTCATTGCGTACCTTTTCCTCGTAGGCGTGTTGTGTGCCATGTTGGCCATCGCCGACACAGTGAAGGCAGAGTCTGCGTTAGCGGTGCATACCCTCAAAAGCATGGGCATCGAGGTGGTGATGATCACAGGAGACAACAGACGCACAGCCAAAGCCATCGCTGCACAGGTAGTGCGCTTTTGTAAAAGAAACATGTGATGTTGCTTTGAAGGAAATGATTGGACGCTTTCATTCCTGCACAGGTGGGCATCAGGAAGGTATTTGCCGAGGTGCTGCCATCGCACAAGGTAGCGAAGGTTCAAGAGCTGCAGGAGAAAGGATTGCGAGTGGCCATGGTGGGGGACGGCGTCAACGACTCGCCCGCCCTCGCTAGGGCCGACGTGGGCATCGCCATCGGCACGGGTACCGACGTGGCGATCGAGGCGGCCGACATCGTCCTAATCCGGGTGGGTGGCGCACTGAGGTCGACGGTTATCACTCAGAGACGGTCCATCTGACCTGAAGGTTTTATTCCCCCCCCAGAACGACCTGCTGGACGTGGTGGCCAGCATCGACCTGTCGCAGAAGACGGTGAGGAGGATCAGGATCAACTTTGTCTTCGCCCTCATCTACAACCTCCTAGGAATACCAATCGCTGCAGGTGTGGACGGATGACACACCCAAACCGGGGTCTAATTTAACCCATGATTTACCATGAATAGAAAGGAATTTGTGAAAGGGGAGTGTTCCATTTCGTTCTCTCTGTTAGGTGTGTTCATGCCTGCAGGCCTCGTGCTGCAGCCCTGGATGGGATCCGCCGCGATGGCCGCCTCTTCTGTTTCAGTGGTTCTGTCGTCTCTGCTGCTGAGAACGTGAGTAGCCTCTGTTGTTTGAGGAGACATGGCACCAATCGTGGGTTAAATACAACATCTGTGTTCCTGCAGGTACAGGAAGACCTCGGTGGAGCTGTATGAGGCGAGAGCCCGGGGCCAGATGAGGAGCCTCCGATCGTCTCAGATCAGCACACATCTGGGTCAAGGAATAAGGAATGGAGACCTTGTGTAATATTTTTATGTATTTACTGAATATAAAGTGTTGTTCTGGACATTCACCTGTACCTTATTAACTCTGCTGGACCATTACTCGTCAATATACAAAAGAATAGTCAAAAAACATGAATTTGCCGTAATATTTTATGTCATTTTTATGTGAGTTTCTGCTGCATGAATGCACTTTCACAATAATACTGGAAATAAAGCTTCTTATTTGTAAATCTTGAGTTTAAAACTGCAGTTATGTAGATTCCCGAACGAACGTTAAATATAGAAACGTAGAGGAAGAAGAACTTGACTTTCAGATGTATTTTGGGCTTCGCTGAGGATGACTGATGAAGTCGATTAATTGATGATTAATCCACGGACTGGTTTAGCACGAAGAGTCATTTTGAACGGTGTCGAGGGATTTGAAGATGTCTTTTATAGAACAAAATCTTTTCACAGCAGAGATCCTGACATGAGCTCTCAGGTGTCATCAATCAGGTGACGATGTGCAATCAGGATCAATGACACCTGTGCTTTTCTGGTGAGTCACACCTGATCACATCGTCAAACTAACTTGAGATGTTAAAGCCTGGCTTGAAGACATTCTCCACATTCGGTGAGTTGGAAAGTTTTAAATCACTGAATATGTTTGTGTAATTTGCGATCTGTAAAAACAACAAAACAGAAAACTTAGAAAAAATAAATACAAATACATGTTAAATTACAGGAATAAACTGTAATTAAATACGCAGCTTGCTGCACAAGGATTTCTATCCATTCTATCCAGCTGTTTTATGCCTAAAATGAATATTAATGTCATGTTTGCACACAAATTCTTCATGCCAAACAAATTATGATGTGCATCTCTTCCTTTTATTGTAATTATATTTTATCACTCTGCAAATACTTGTGTCTAATATGGTGTCAAAACGAGTTTTACTGCGTTGGTTTATGAGCACAGGGCACCCTGAGGAGCCCGTTGCTTGCTCAGCTATGCGTCTGTAATCGTGCCAAGTTTATACATTCAACCCCCCGCCCCCCCGCAGCGGAGCGCGTCTCCCAGCCTGCAAACAACAACCCCCGGACACAGTCCGATGGTCTCGGGGGCAAAGTGGAAGCGTTCAGAAATGCCCTCTGACAGATGATGAGATGTTTGCTTCACTTATTTAAGTATTTTGGTGATTTTTGGCGAAATATTTCGAGTGAATCCAAATATAATTGTTTAAAACCTGCTCCGTATGCCTGGCTTTGTGAAGCGTGAGGTTTCTGAGGTTTGAGCTCGCAAATCCTGTGAAGTTTAGACAAGTCAGAGAAAATCATGTCAAGTCTCCACCCAAGCTGTATAGAGAGGCAATTACAGTTGTGTATAGGAGGACTTTACCTATAGGATACATATCATACGTGTCTGAGGCTGTCCCCCAATAACTCTTTCCATTCCACACTTGTCCAGTTCATCTTTTATGTTCCACCTGCAATACACATTCACTGTATTTCAGCTTGTGCTACTGGTGTGACCCACAGGAGGCCGGTATCATTACCCGACTCAGAGAAAGGTCATAGAAAGGTCAGCAGTGTTCAGTCTAACACTGATGGGAGTCTGGAAGCCATGCAGGGGTTCAGGGAGCACCCCCCCCACCCCCTAATGGTTGTCATTGGTTTCCGAAAGTAAATCTCCGATTTCTTTGTGTCTCTTTGTAATGGAACAATGTAACCCGGAATGGTAAAATATAGGCGTGTGAAGAGAAGCGGCTGAACTATGATTGTTCAGTTGCGTTGGTGGATGTGTTCTTGGGTCACGTAGTTGAAATGTTGGAGAGGTTTGTGTTTGTGAACAGGAAGTCTTCATGTGAACACAGTTTGACGCCTGGGCGTCTAATCCCATTAATGGAGCATGTTTTCATGACACCTTTTTCATTGGATTGCTTGTGCAGAAGCAGAAGCGTTGTAGCGCCGCCACTAGCATCGAGGCTCCAATCCACATTGGCCCAGTTCTCTGAATAAATAATTATTTTTTTTACTCTTTTGGTGCTTCAAAGAAATTTGCACAACACTGAATTATAACAGCTTCATCACCTTTTGTCATCATGGAGGTGACATTTATTTGTCCACATCCAGAGGTACGCGAAGGCTTTCAGCTGTCAGTTGCTGACTCAGCAGTGTGTGCACCTTATTGTCTGACAGCCTGAAGCCAACAGGAGCTCGATCGGAGGAGCGAGTCGTTGACTTTTGTTATTCCCGTCTGTGTCTTTACGCTACATTACTCATTGTGTTGGTAAAATTCGTGCCCCTTGCCTCTTGGAAAGCCTTCCACAATCCCTCATTCGATTTATAGACTGGAATCAGAAGAAGGTCGGCACTATTTCTGGCTTTGGAGACACATTAAGGCTCTGCCTCATCCAGATCTACGCAGCAGATGATGTATGGTGTCTAATATCAGTGATGCTGAGCAGTAAAACTAGACTTCATTATGAACAGTGTTGAAGCAAAGATGAGTCGATAAAGGCTTTGTCTTTGTCAATCACATTTTCATCAGTTCCTGACTGGAAGAAGGAGCGGGAGTCTGATCAATGTTGGGTTTTATTTTATCATCCAAATTAAATCATAAAGACCAGACTCTATATTTGACTTACTGTACAACAGGGGAACTCACAGAATGACAGGGTAAGAGCTCAGTGGGGAATACAACTACAAAATTGGCTTCAACAAGTAAAGGTGAGAGAAATATCCCAGGAAAAACTTTGACTTCTGTCATTTTTATTGCCTTGTCATAGTGGAAATAACTTTCTTCTATCTTAAACTTGCCCAACAGCAATTTATTAAAAGCGGGTTGACTTAGCGCTGAGTCAGACTCGTCTGATCGAAGCTTCCCGTGACAGGAATCGACTTTTTCTCTCTGATAAGTGAAAGTTATTACATTTTGAAGCAAAAAGAAAATCAGGTGACAATGGTTCCAGTGTAACGTCTGCAGCTCCAGTGAAGTTCAGGAGGGAAAACTGTTTCTGGCTTATATCCTTGGTAGATGCCTAAATCTATAAGCTTGTTACCTAAATCTGCACATCAGATATTACATCAGAATCTTACTTTCCCATTTATTTTTCTGCCCCAAAGTTGGGATTTTTAAAAACGTATCAAATATTTAACCTTTTTTTTCAAGTTATTCCACCTTTCAACCTTGGAAATGAATTAAATTCACCAAACTTTCATCACCTAGGAAACTGCTTTTGGGTTGACGTCACTTGATGGATGATTCCTCAGTTACACCACCTCATCATTTACAAAACCCGGTGTTTTGGTGAAGCTCCCTGTGGAGACGCTTTTATGAATTATACATAATATTTTCCAGGAAAAAGAATGACCTGCCAGATAGTGCGCGACTGGAGGAAACCCGACTATCTGACCTTGTATTTGAAGTTTATTTCTAAGACGCTGAAAATCTAATTCATGCATTTTCGTTTAGGTTTTCAGCCTCTTCCAGTCGCTTTGTGCCCATCGTAGTTTTATCATCCCCTGCCAAGCTGCCACTTATCAGCGTTCCTTACGCTGTAAACATTCATTGGTTCTGTTCCATCTCTATTCATAAGCTCCAGCTGCATCTCTTCTCTCACAGACACTAGAACACACTGCTGGCCGTGTCAAAGTCCTTGCTGATGTGGGAGGTGCTGGGGAGGGACTTGAGGTACTCCATGTGCCTCCTGGCGTCCTCCTGGTTGTGTTTGATGTAGTATATGATGTACGCCGTCACCATGGAGAACCAGCAGAACATGGCCACGAACATGGCCACGTCCGTCGTCTTGTGGTGGAAGTTACAAAAGTTGATGCCAGAGTCCAGGACATGGATGACCGGCTGCCCCACGTACTCCTCCTGCACCGCCGTGTGGCAGCTGACCTCGTTCACCGTCTCGGGGTCGAGCCTCAGCTCCCTCAGCACCTCCTGCAGGGAGCACTCGCAGTGCCAGGGGTTGTGGGACAGGCGGACCCGGGCGTGGAGCTCGGCGAAGGCGTCCCTGGGGAGGCCACTCAGGTGGTTGTTGGACAGATCCACGGAGCGCAGCTGATCGGACACCCCCTGAAAGGCTCCGGCGTCCACGCTGTCGATGGCGTTGTGGGATAAGTCCAGCTCCCTGAGGCGGCGCAGGTCCGCGAAGGCGTCCTTCGGGATGTGTTTGATGCGGTTGGATGAGAGTAAAAGAACGATGGTGTCTTTGGGCAGGTTGGGCGGGACGCTGTCCAGGTTGCGTGAGGTGCATTGCACCACCACCCCGCCCCTGTCCGTGCAGTGACACACCCTGGGGCAAGAAGACGCAGTCACAACCATCGACAGGAGCCACAGTAGACGAGCACAGCAGGACGGTTTTGTGGGTGACCTGCACCTGTGAGGAGCCCCCATTAGAGAGATCAGTCCCGCATCAAACAACACCCACGGCCGCGTCGGGGTCGGACGTTTCCTCTGAAACAGGAAGTTTGAAAGTCGTCAATGGTTTTCCAGACACCAAAGCATTGTGCGTTTGCGATCATGTGATCATGTCTCGCAGGATGACATCACGTCGCAGCAAAAGTCAAACCAGGTTCTGATGACTCCACTACAGCCCAGAATGTTAGCATCACAATATGTTAGAGATGGACCGTGTCTCCCCATTGGTTGAAAGTTTCCTTCTTTGCGTTCATCTTTCATCAAATTACCTCAGTATTTATGGAAAAGCCAGCACTGACCTAAAGATGAGTAAATGTCCAAAGGGTTCCATCATCGCTAAATGAGATATCAAAGTGGAGAACAGACGAGGAGGACGTGAAGGTGAACTTTGGACAGGATGTCACACGGTGGAAACACCATCACGTAATAACCTGCAGTTGGGAAAGAGAAAAAGATATAAAAAGATAAGGGTGAGATAGAGAAATGTCAGGTCTTCTCTTAAAGTTCACATGAATTCTTTGGTTTTGCATGGGGCTGAAGCTCGACTCGTCTGTGATGGTTCGATCTGGAGAACTGATAACTCCAAATAACTTCCAAAGGTGTTACCGGTTTGAAGGAACTGGAAAAGGTCAGGATTATCTTCATAATAGCGTGTTTCTATCGGGGCATCTGTTTGGTTGGAGAGTAAAAGACGTGTCCATGAAGGTGTGGACTCGTTTTGAATGCAGCAGATGAACTCTGAAACGGTTATTAAATCAGATTTATGATGGACAGCGGTGCAGATTAGAGTAGATTAAAACAACAATGGGACACAATGTCTTCAGCGCAACGATAAAAACACAACGAAGAACCAATCAGGAGCTTGTTGATGGAGATGATGAAGGTCATGCGTGTCTCCAGGTGTCTTCATGATCAGATAAATGACTGGGAGGATGTCGGTGTGGATCAGTTTCACCATTTTTCTCCTTTTTTTCTTAAATATAAAATATAAAATTCCATTTAAATATAAAATTGACTTGATTTCAATTCATTCAATTTAACATGAGGCTTTTCCAGACATTCCTATCATTTCTACATAGTTTAGACTGTGGAGTTTGGATCAAAGTTTAATTTATTCAAAATTGAAAATTAGACCTATTTATTATGGAAGGAGGAAAACAAACGTCAGACTTGAAACGAGTTAATCGATCAATTAGTTTTTAAAGCCAAATCCGAAGCAAATATTTATCTGGCTCCTTTTTATTTTGCTTTGACAGCCAACACAATCAGATAAATCGATATTGAAACTGAACAGCTTTAGCCATCAAAACAATTTTATCGAGTTTTGTAAAGTTTCTCTTCAGTTAAATAAGTGCTTTCATTTTTTTCCCACACTAACAAATCAATTTCGTGTTAATGTCGAACGCGTTTAGTGATCAATTAAGCAAAACATCGATCGAAGCCTTCACCCTCATATTATTGCATGCTCAATTATCCAATCACCTGTGATCGATATCGAGATGTTGAAGCTCTCTTAAACTCCCTCGCTGCGTAATAAAGGAATAAAAAAGTGAGTTCGGATCCTACCGGACACATCCGGTCTGTCCGGTTCGTTTCACCGCACAGTCACGGAGAAATCACGATCTTCGATCAGCCATCCAGGAATCGATAACCGCTAATCACCCCTTTGCGCGTCCAGATGAACGATCCGGTCCGGGACCCTGGATCCAACTGTTTATTGTCAGTGCAGATTCCTGCTTGTGTGTGTGTGTGTGTGTGTGTGTGTGTGTGTGTGTGTGTGTGTGTGTGTTTGTGTGTGTGTGTGTGTGTGTGTGTGTTTTACGCAGAGGCGCAGCAGCACAAGTCTTCCCATCTCCCTCCTAACTGAATGGAGAGGATCCATCTGGGAACCTGACCCCCCCCCCACTACCACACACGCGCACACACACACACACACACACACACACACACACACACACACACACACACACACACACATCCAATCATGTCAGATACCTGTAGTTGTCTTTTTTGATTAGATTTCTTCCCTTCACTCCGATCCAAACTCCTAGCAGTAATTATCTTCTATAAAACATCATTAAGAATAAGATCCAAATCTGACATGACTGACAGAAGAGAGGCTTTAGGTTGGAGACCACCAGGGGTCCCTGAACCCACCACCATTCCCCTCCATGCTCTTGTCTTGTTTGTCTTGCCTGAGAAACTCGGTCCTCCTTCATGGAAGTGGATTAAACTGCTCCCCCCCAAGGGTGGAGACCTTTCTGAGCACTTCCTGCGTCTTGGAGACCTGAATGCATCTTTTTTTGCGTCTTTTGCGACACGTCTGCGTAACTAAACGTGTGGCCTTGTCAATCCTGGCTGAAAGGTAAAAATCACATTGAATTTAGCCTTTGTTTTACCCGAAGCGCGTCACGTGGGACACTTCCCATCCAGCGCCAGCATCGGTCTTGTTTCCTTCACATTTTTTTTTCTTTGGGGGGTATTGAATCAACTTGCCATTTGTTTCCCACCCTCCTGCCTGGGAATAAATCCACACAGCTGCACCGGATCAGAATGATAGGGAACCTCAATCCAATAAGCGAGATGCACCGGGAGCCGTAGCAATAACTTATTTTGACCTATTTATCCCGTAAGGAAAAGGTTGCATTCACCATTATTTCCTGACATTTTGACGTATTTTCACTCATTTGCATTTCATGCCTGCTTTAGTGGTGAAAGACAACAGAAAGTCAGACCCTGTGAGGCGGACCCACGCTGCCCTACAGTCTCCGGCGACCTCTCCAAGCCGAGCCCGGTACATCCCATAACGCTTCCTGCTGCAGACTCTCTGACATTGGGGGGTTTTGCTCACTCTGCTTGTCGCTGCTTCCACTTACGAACGGAGGACGCGGCAGCTTTTAGCAGCGCGATTCAAGGATAAAAACGTTGGGACTCATCAAACATTTGCAGCGACTTTTACATTTGCGCCCCCCCACCCCCCTCTGTGTGTCATCGCTCTGATATCAGTCCTTTGCATTATGGAGAAGGTTGTCTGTTCACTGTTGCTACAGCAATGCTGAGTGAAAGCCTGGACCCGGTCCAACCGGCAAATCGAGCCAAGATGGGGGGTGGGGGCAGAGGATGCCCTTACCTTTTGGATGACCCCACCCGGATAAGCCCTTATTGAACCGTTATTGAAACTAAATTGATTTCAGTGTGATGCTCTGTTTGTTCAGAACCTTCTGGATTGCTTCTCCCCCACCAAATATTCTGCCCTTCATCGCCCTGGAGTGTTATGGGATAGGCCAGGAAGTGTGTCTCATTTTAAGAGCAGCAGATTATCTGATTGTCGGCTGATTCCGGACCATGGAGGGGGTTATTCTTGTCCGGTTCATTTTCCCAACAGAATAATGGGGTGATGGCAGCCGGAGCGCTTCAAGGGTCAGCCTGACATAACCCCCCCCCCACCCACCCCCCCACCTGCCTCATCAATACGAAAGATGAGTGCAATCAGAGCTGGAAGATGTTCGGAAAAACACCCCGGATTAGATCTATATGGAAAAAGTGTTGCTCAGCAAGTTCCCGTTAGCCGTTACGTAGCAGCGTGTCGGATTGTGGGTTACAACAGGTTAGCACAAAGTATTTCTTTGAATAAAGTTGCTAAGGCTAGTGGGTAATGGAGGTTCCTGCATACAATCTATCTGAAATCTATCTTTTCTTCGTGGCTGGCGCCACTTCCTGTTCTTTGTCTCCGTTACCTGGAGCTCTTCCAGACACTGTGGTCTGCCGACCCATCGGCTTCTCATCGATGCGTGGCTCTTGTTGGAAATTGATGAATCCATCCTGGAATCCCGCTCTGACCCCAGGAAGTATTTTATCAATGACTGTCAGATTTTGGGCTTCCCCATTTCAGCGGGATGAAATCAATTTTCTTGGCATCGTCCTCGGCCGTCGGTGTTCTCATAAGATAACCTCAGTGGTATTCTTTCTGCCACACACCATATAATAAGATTGGCTTCCTGTACTGTCTCAGCCCGAGAACAAATCCAGATAACTTATTCTTCATCAGACCACAGGATAAAAATCCTACAGAAAGCTAAAGCGACCTGTTTTCGAACCATATACACGCAAAATGAATTGGTACCAATGATCGTAAATCAAATTCTGAAGGCCAGAAAAATGTCCAACTCGTACCTCCAGTACGTCTCCAACCCGACGGCACATGAGGGACCTCACCAGCACAGCAACAGCCAATGGGAAGCCATTATTTAACCCTGATAACAGGCCAGCTGAAGCAAATGGAAAACAAGACCCGTGCACATTTACATTCATGTGCTCTGCCCCTCTGTAATAATCATTAGCACTGTGGAATGAAATGAAATGTGCACCCATGGGGTAATCATGATGATTCCTGATCCTAATGGGGTATTTATGCTGAAGTCGCTCCCTCAGGTGTGTTTTAGGACGCCGTGCGAACGGAAAAACCTTCCACACTGGGACCAAACACAACAGCAAAGAGACTGAAGTCATTGTGATCCTGCTATAGGTAACATTATGATGTAATCATGCTGCTGCCAATGAGGGATTAGGGACAGGTGGGCGTGGCAGTCAGGTGACCTGCATTCCTTTAAAGAACCCAGGAGGTCCTTCTCTAATTAATAATATTTAATTGGCTTGACCATAATCAACTTGTCGCAAAATATTTAAAGAGCCTAGAAATAAGTTTTGTCGGAAGCAAAAGAGAAACCAGAGAAAACGAGTGACAGAAAGAAAAAAATGAAACTTTATTTGTTTTTATACATACCAACACTTTAAAATTAAAACCTATGTCATTACTCACAACTAATATAGATCTGCACATAGCAAATAAATCAATCCAAAATAATTACAAAGTTCTACCACTTTTTCCCCAAACTGCATTATACACACAAATGCAGGAAATAATAGAAAAAAAAAATCTGGTCATTCTTCTTTCCTGCTATGCTAATAAAGAAATTACTGAATAAATAATTGCACATTGCACCCCATTATTGCATTAGCTGCAGTTTTCTTGGTATACTCAGCCATAGACACAAATGTAAATACAGTTTCCAAACACTGAGTAACACATGAACATTGATGTCATTAAAGTCACACTGCTTCACTTCCCACTCAATAGTCCTGCTTAGTAACCAAATTCATAACACACAACAACATTGTCAAATGCACATGCCAAGGGCGCTAATTAGCATTAGCAATCCCCGTTTTAATGCTCATATGTGTACTAATTTGAAGCAGACATTTGTACACCGTTAAAACTCCTAAACGTCTGGAGGCGTTCTTTAAGTAGGAAAGAGAAACCTCAGGTATTCCATCACTGTCCCCAAAAGTACGTTTGCCATAAAACATAATTACAGTTTGTTCCTATGACAAACATTCCCATTAAAGTACAAGCTAAGTCAACTAAAAGAAACACAAATTCATATTCATAATGCTAGTGCTACTACTTGAGTTCACATCAAAATGTAAGTATTATTGCAGAATAATGGCTGACTATGTATGGAAATACAGCATTTGGTCCATTTACAGAATCACATTTATGTTACCGAAAGCTTAGAATTCAAGGAAAAGTTTCACATTTTGATTATATGTCTGTCAAATATTTGATTCACTTCTAGTCATTTCTCAGTTAGCATTTAGCATTCAATCTTAAACTCATTCAATCTTAAACTCAATTAAAAAAACAAAACTGAACGTCTTTGAGTTGGGACAGGTCAGAAAACTGAGCTGATGTGAGTTTAAATTAGCTCAGCAGAAATGAAAATAAGGTTAAATACATCTGGCTTGGATAAAAACCAGGTAATACATTGAATTTACAAAACCTGTTGATAAACTAACTCGTCAGCTTTTTCCGGTCTTTATGCAAAGCTAAGCTACGCAGAAGCTAACTGTAGCTCTCAGCATTTACACAAACAAACTTCATGCAAAATGTCAAACTCCTCCTCGAAACTAGGCTGTTGGAAATAAAAGTGGTGATATCTAAGAAGAAATTGAGACACTGAAAATGCAGGACGTTGCTGTTTTGGACAGTAGAATAATGATTGGACGGTAACATTCAACAGCTGTTTGTATGTGTCTGACAAAATCAAACTGAGCTTAGCTGTAGCTCACAAGCTGTCCAGTCGTATTTTAGAGCATCCTTACGCGTGGAATACATGAGGGATGGCTGAAAAAAAAATCATGCCGCCTGTCATCCGCATCTCCCTCTGAAATTAAAAACCAGAACAATGAACCTAAAGAAGCATGAGTGTCATGATCAACAAATAATCATACGTGCATCGCCACACAATAAATAAATACATGCTGGTTTGACTGGAAACCAGTGAAGCAGGAATTGTCATCCAACATGTCCTTTTTAAAAAAAAAAAAAATCAAAAACACAGTTGCTGACAATAAAATGACATTCAAACCTAATGCGTCAAAACAACCGTATGACAACAAAATTAACATGACAAGATGAACAATCTTGAAAAAGAGACTGAGTGGTCACGTCCGCCCAGGCCCCACGGGTTCCCCCCAACGAACCCCTGAACATTCCTTGGCCCAAAAAGTACCATTTGGCTCCGTCCAAACGTTGAGGCCTTTTTCGCCAAGAAGAGTCGGCTTCCTTCCCTCGTTTCTCTGCTCTCAAACTCCCTAAAATACCCTTTATTTTATTTTTTTTTGCCCAGTAAATGTTTTTTCACGACAGGGGAAGGAAGCCGAAGAGTTTGGACGCAACACTTGGCTTTTAAGTCCAACTAGTTCCTCCCAACTTGAGAGGCAGTCCAGAGTAAAGTGTTGAATAGTCTATTGCATGAGTGCCGCGTAGTTGGCTAACGTGCTAAGTCACAATAGCACAAAATAAATACAGTATAATAAGTTAGTAAACAATCATTTAAATTTTCAGTTACTGATTTAGCCACTGATTTCTCACTAATTCCCATTCATGCATCTATATACTAATAATCGGTGATCGTAGAAGGAGGCTATGGCGGAAAGTTTTCTCATTTGGGCAGGGAGTAGGACTGGACGTGAACGGCCAAAAATGTTGAAAAGTTTGTGGAAAAAGAACAGGAGCGCGAAGATATAAATAACGTTTGAAGGAACATGTGCACTGAACAGTTTTACGCAAATACACAACGATACGACACTGAACACATGCAATATAAGAGATAATGTAAGTATAGGACAATAACATGAGAAAGGAGGCTCTAGGAGTGATACCACTGGCTTAAAAGGGTCATGTGATGCAGCAAAGAGTTGTGGGTAGAGATCGGATTCGCATATAGATGAAGTAGGACAGAACCAGAACAGTCCAGTGTTTTTTTCTTTTCAAAATATGTTATCAAAATTGGATAATTTGGCTACATCCCACCACACTCTGCCGATAGCATCACGGAGCAGCTGCAAAAACTACGTGTCTACAAATACGTTCAATCTTTTACTAGTACTTTTCATAGTTTTAAATGTTTTGACGCCTCACTGACAGAAAGCAATAGATAGCGATAAAAAGATTAACACAAGTTATTCCTAAATAAACATTCAACATGCTTCAACAGTTGTCTAAAAAAACCCTAATGAACAGAGAATATCTTTTTTTGTAGCTTTTTTTCTTTATTCTGGCTCTCTGAAATAAAAATGAGCACCAAACTCTCGCCGACAGTAAGTGAACCCAGGCGAGAAGGCGGTCAGGATTTTTCAGAGAGCCAGAGTCCGAAGGGGCTTCATCGGGGTTGTCGGCAGTAGTCGGTCGTTGGAAAGGGCCAAACGGAGGAGCCAGTCAGGGATCTCAGGATGTGGTCATGGACGATGGGTCATTCCACATGGCCGCCACGTCTCTGAACCTGCAGGATCGATAGAAACGAAGTCATAAATTGTCTTTAACGAAAACATGGCAAACAAAGGGATTGCTATATTGTTTTTGTCTGGATCGTATTGATTGGCAAAGTACTTCTTGGCAAACCTCCCCGGTGTCTCTTTAACTTATAATGAAGTTCTCAGTGCCCTGGGTGCCAAGACTGTCTGAACCTTAAAGCACTTCATATCAACACCGGGATGGAAACACTGACTTGTGAATACAGTTCTGCACAATTTGCATGAATGCATTCATTTAGAGGGCTTGATCGTTTTAGCACAATCGGGGACCTTTTGACAGCAGGTTTTTTCTTTGACTTTTTTTATTCAGGGCAACATTGAAGTAAAATTCAAAGTACAAAACCTAGTTCTAGATAACTGTTCCATGAAAACAGACACATCCGACTTTTTCGTCTTTTAATTCTATTAGAAAGGGCAGATTCTTCCCAAAATATAATAATCTGTTCAGATCCTTGATGTCTATTTCTGATAATCGTTCCATAATGGACTGAGTTCTGACCTTGCATTGATGAGGTACTGGGCCAGGCTGATGTTAGCGGGGGTCCCTGTAATGGTGATCTGGCGCTCCGATGACCCTTCCATGGCATTAGCAATTTTGATCTGCGCCCCAGACATCTGACGGATCTCGTTGATTTTGGTTCCCTGGCGCCCGATTATGCAGCCTATTAGCTGGGAAGAAAAAGAGACGGGACTTAGGATGGCCAGGACGCTTCCACCGGTCTCACTTTGATACATGAGAATACACGCCAATCATGTCTGTTCCATCTGGGACAATCGCTGTAAATATCGGCAGTACTACGTCTCTGAGAGGGAGTTGCAATGGTTGCAGACGAACTGCTGTCAGATCAAATCTCTAGACGCTTCAGCAAGAAGTCACGTTAAAATACAACAAAGCTCATGGATATGCAGTCTAGCAGCATTTATGAATTTTGCGTCTGATAACATTGAGGTCCTGACCGGTTCCACACTCTGTTTCAGTATCATGCAGTCATGTGGGTGACTTAATGCATAATTCAACCAATAAATTAAGAATTCATGATTATAATCTCCAGAAATGGATAAGGAGTTTATAATTATTATTGCAAAGTCGCAAAGTCCTTTACGGACTGTTTTTTGAAGGGAGTGTTTAACGGCAGTGACAAATTAGCACAGAGTGGCCACAGAATTATCATATCTGCTTACAAAGTCTGATAGCATCTCTGAACTGGTATCAACTGATCTCTACTCTTCATCCTTAAGGTAAAAACAAGTCCTGTAATGTTCAAAGAGACTCTTTTCGTCACTTTTTGAATGACGAGACTTTCATTCTGAATCAACCCTTGCGTGACGTTGCACTTTTGTTCACTCAGTGAGGATGAAAGTACTCACATCATTGGGAATGGTGAGTTCATGAGTACTGGCCTGGTTACTGGCATCCAGACCTGCTGCTGACAACAGGAAGCAAATAGACGGAGAGAGAAAGGAGGGAAGGAAGAGGATAAAATAGTCTTTGGCACATTGAGGGAGCAGCATTGATGAATTCTAGTCCTGCACTCTCCTAATCGACTTTAATGTTTCTGTCGAAGGAAAGTTTGGCTCAGCCCTGGGCGAAGCCTAATCACACTGTCTATTGAACACTGATTGTGAATTATACGCTGATTCAACAAGTGGAAAGGGAAAAACCAAACAAAAGAAACCTCAACATCAACCAGAGCAGACCACCAGCAGGCCATGTCGATGGCGGTGCACCACAGAGACCAATAAGGAGGAGAACGACAAGAAGAAGAAAAAGAGAAAGGAGACAGGAAAGGAAGAGAGAGAACAGAGGTGGAAGATAGTGTCTGTGTCTCTACAGGTAAAAACGAGAGAAGGAGCTTCGGTAAAGAGGGTCGTCGTGTAAGGTGGGTACGTACCGGGGAAGGCAGGGGTGGTCTGTCCAAGGGGGGTAAAGGGGGTTTGCTGCATAGCCAACTGGTGGAGCTTGCTCAACTGCTGAGGGGGGGAGGAGGAGGACAGCAGAGCTATGAGGTCATCGTTAAAAACACACGCAGAGACACGTTCGCGCACACAAACGCACGCACACTCACACACAAGACTGTCCGAAACGCTACGAGAGTAGAGAGGACCTGAGGACGACGACACAGGTGAGGGACGAAGAAGAGTGAAGAAGAGAAGAGACTCACGGAGGACTTGGCCTGAGTCGAGTGACCATGAACAGAAATCTTTGACTCGCTTCTAGACCTTCTGTGTTTGGAGATATTTTTTGTTTCCAAGGTTTGTCTTGACCTCTTGGCTTCCAGATTGCAGGAAAACTATTCTGCAAGACCAAAAAATGGTCCATAACTGAGTCTTGAAGGTTTTTAAGGTGAAAGCTTCTCATTTGTCTTGGAAGCCGTTTAATTTAAATGAATAAGAGAAGTGATGAGATAGTAGTAACGGCAACAACAGAAGCAGGTTGGGGTAAAAAGAGGCGTCAAGCTAAAAAGCAGAGGGATTAGACATAAAGACCTGTCTCTATTCTACGCCTGCCTCGTTGTCCCGGCTACTATTTGAGGAGGTGCGGTAACTGCTTGGTTTTGCTAAAATTACACGGCAACTGTTGTGTTTTGTCTTATAGGGGTGAATTCTTTTAATCATACTAAAGTCTTTTGAGTCAAAATCCTCACCTCAACAAAATTCAAACAGTTGCAGCTTACATTTTGCCAAAAAAACATGAATATTTAACGGCGTATAAAGAAATGCAGTGTTTGTACAATGGAGAGCTTTTATCAAGTTCGCTCCAGCTCCCGAGACTATTGGATTTATTTATTGTATTGAAACACCAGCAGAAGAAGAAACAAGCTCTAAATTCCTGTTTGGTCTGGTGACTTCTTCAGACCAAGCCCCATGAGATTTCACGTCAAACCGAGGGCAGGGGGGCAAGGGACAGAAACGCTTGAAGATACAGGAGTTACACCTCAGAAAAAAAGTTTATTAATATTAACAGTTAATATTAATATGGGTAGAAAGAGCATGAAGAGCATGTGAGAGAAGAGAGACTGGGGGGGTCACTGTGGACTGCCTCGAGGGGCGTGGCACTCACATCTGGATGTGGGATGGCGTACTGTCCTTGAATGGTATAAGCCTGCAAATATGAAAAAAAGCATTTATTGTTCCCCAAAACCAACGGAGCAAGCAAAAACTAAAATAATTTACTAAATAAATAACGACTACAACTCAAGCACTAAATATTTCTATCTGATGATCTTTAACAGTAAATGTCATGCATTAAAGACTTCCTGTCATGCGCTCCTGCTACTCATCAATCAGATCCAGTTGAACTAAATAAAGGTAGACTCAGACGATGAGGTGATGGGGAGGGTGTGGAGGAAACTGGGAGGAAAAACAGAGTTCCATTACTTGGATGTGTTTATTCAGGCCACAGACGTCAGAACTGAGTTAAAATTTCACTTTATTTACCAAACTACCAGCCGCATGATGTCAATTTAGATTTAGTTAGACCAGAAATTGATGACAAAATCTACCAGAACTCTTCTGATGGGCAGAAGAAATTTGTGTTTTTACATTATTTTGGATTTTCAGTATATTTTAATTACAATAAATGTAATTTTTCTTGGAATTAAAGCGACAGCAAAATAGAATAAAAGGAGTAAAAAAAAACAAAACTTGAATGTAGGTGATTAAGAAAGTCATCTTTTTATATTTAGAAACTGGATTCAGTCTAGTTTAAGCAAAAATAGTCTAAATCTTTCAAATACAAAATTTATTTTACATCTCCCCGCTTCCCATCAGCCTGCTTTGTCACGGTCGCATGACCAGAACAGATGTGTCAGATGAGTGAGTTCTGTTATCCCAGTTCTGTTTGGGGCGACAGTGAGGGAGGGGGGCAGTAAACAGCAGTGACAGTTCCATGCGAGTCAGGTGAGGAGGGGCGGGGCTTGTGAGGAAGGTGTTGGGGAGGGGGGACGTGAGTAAAACCTGGTGCGACACTAACAGGCAGTGGCTGGTGCTGCAGTAAGAGGCTGAGGTTGGCCGTGGATGCCCCCAGCGGGTCTGCTCTTACCTGGCCACCTGAAAAAATGACAGGGGTGGAGGCAGGCTTGGGGCGGTAGGGGATGGTGGCACCTTTCGGTGGGGACTGAGGAGAGCAGAAAAGGGGGGAGAAGAAGGGTGAAACGTGGAGAGAGCGTTAGAGCAAAAAAAGAAAGAGAAAAGAAGTCGCATAAAGTGAGACCAGGAGGGGGGGGCGGTGCCTTGAGGGGAGGAGGGAGGCGACCGGTGCTCTTTCACTGTGTGTTCATGCTGACGGGGGGGAAAAACACGTCCAGATTGTGGTTCGGTGCACAACTCAAGTCAGATTTACCTGTGGAACATCATTTCAACTGGATAGTGATGACTACATGTGAAACATTACAGAGCCACACACACTTACACACACTTATCTCCTAGCATCCAGGGAGGGGGCCGCCATGAGGGCCCAACGGAGCACCGGCTGCGCAGATAATCATTAAGATTAATGGTGCAGGAAACAGAGAGACAACTACAGATTGTGTCGCCCAAACGGTTTGGGACGTATTTTAATTAGAATCCTCCAGTTGAGTTTCTGCCAGTTTTACAGCTTTATCAAGTTCAGAAGTCAAATGTGTTGCACAAGAAATCCACGGTGAGTTAGCAGTAGAGAACGCTGACATTTCCTCCTGACGGGCTGCGTTAAAGTTCAATCCTTCAGGAGTTTTAGTGGCTGGTGGATTTGATTGCTTTGGGGAGACTATGGAATGCAGCCCGGTCTGAATCCAGATCAGATGTGTCCACATCAAGCATTGTTACATAACACTGTTTTCCTTCATGTCTGCCCATCCCCCCGTCCATATCGTACCTCCAGCATCACCACACAGATCTGTTTCACACACTGGATGATGGCCTCCGGGGCCCCCGAGATGGTCACGGCTCTCTCGGTGGAGTTGGGCAGCATGTCGCCGGCGACCTGGACCTGAGCTCCTGTGGACTGAAGGTAAGGAGAACGCTTGGAAGACGAAATGTTCAAGAACTGATCCTAGCGAAACAGGATTTAAAGCTCAGATGAGCAGAATGTGGATGAATTCATCTATAACGGGTCATTTCTCGTTTTAAACTCGTGGAGATTAACGATCTGGAGAAGACACTAGACTTTTAGCGCTTTACCTCTCTCATCTCTTTGATTTTGGAGCCTCCTTTCCCGATGAGGGATCCACACTGGCTGGCTGGGACCACGAGCCTCAGGGTCACGGGGGGTTTACTGGTGGCCGGGCTGTTGCTCATGGAGTTGATGATATCCTGATGAGAGGACAGATTCATTTGGATTTAAATGTTTTCCTCCATATTGTGTTGCAAAGGAGTAGAAATCATGCTTCTTAAGGTTCTGCATATTTATTTCTGTTCATCAGCGTTCTGCATCAAAGCTGCTTCAGCTTCAGTTGTTCTCTTCTTATTTCATTATTTTTGCTGTGTCACATCTTTATTGACCTCACCCATGGTGGAATATTACAACTCAAGGACCGTCGGGGTGCAAAATTGGTGAGGAAACATGAAAGCAGCTGATATTTGCTCACCTCACGAGCCAAATTTAAAACCAATTTCTCTTTGAAAGTGAATCAAAAAAGTAAGTTTTAGTCTTGAACAAGAGTATTTTCATTATACAGTGTTTTTGTCCACTTCTTGCAGCAGAAATGTTTCTGCTGCAAGAAGTTCCTTTGGTGATACAGAATGAATTATTTCACATTTATCCCATTTATTTGAGAGCTATAGTTTTCCACTCATTATTATGTGGACTTTTTTTTTTTTGGTACGCTGATCCGCGCCCAAATCAAAACACAGTACTGGCCCACTTTCAAAAGGTGCTGCAAGGTTAGATCAGCACATTTCTGTCCGACGTAACGGGGCCAAAGCCTGCTTTGTATTCAATTTGGAAATGAGTCCGTACGGACAATAAAGCACTGGTGCAGTGGAACAAAGTACATTTACTCACGTACGGCACTCGTGAGGATTTAAAGATGTGTTTGATGTTTATTTGTCATGTAAAGACAAATTTATTGTTCGGTTTATGACATCGTTTGGACGATAAAAAAGCATTTGAGTTTGTTTCCTGAAAACCTTTGAGCAAAACAGTGTGAAAATATTCATCAAAAATAATCAAATAATGAGTTCTTATTTGCATTGGTTAAAATCAAATATCAAAAATCAGTAGTTTTAATGATTATTGGTTAGTATTTGTACTACCTCCTCAAACTTGTAGGCGATCATAGCGAAGGCCTTGAAAATGGCGTCTGTCGGCCCGGTGATGGTGACTATCCGCTCAGGGCAGTTCCCCTCGGAGATGTTGATTCGGGCTCCACTCTGGAAGAGGAAATAAATTAATATGCATGTTTAGGAGCCAAAAGTACGCATCAGGTGTTCATCATTAGGTGTTCAACGTACATCTTCACGCATCTTCTTCACCGTTTCTCCTTTCTGGAAGTAAAGACAAGGAGGTTTATTGAGCTGTTTCGTGATCCTACAGCCATTAGGATGCTTTACATGCTCTGCTTGTTGTGTTTGGGATAAATACCTTTCCTATGATGCTTCCAACCTCCTGCAGGAGCACAGAAAACAACAATATTATGTGTATTTCATGCCAGCAGGGAGCTTCAAATGATCCATTTCCTTTCCTCGGATAATTGGAAATGAACTCAGCGTCCCAGGACAGGAAATGAAATTCATGGTGGTGTGTGTTCCCACCTTGCCGTGCATCAGCAGCCTGATGGTGAGGGTCACATTCAGTCCACCTTCGGATTGGACCTTGATTGGCTCCATGTTGGGTTCGGATGTCGAGGAAGGGTCACGTGAAAGAGGAATTCAAGGGCCAACGCGAGTGTGATGGAGTCGGCCAACCGGTCGCCTGTTGGATAAAAAGGCATGGAGACCATGTTTACTGTCAGTTTAAATAAATTTGCAAAGTGACGTCGTACATTTCAAGGATTTAGTGGAATAAAGATATTCTCAAAAGAGACTGAATTGACTGAGACATTAAGAGGATCCTCAAATCTAGATTGATGGAATGTTTTTGGACAGTAAACACAAAAGGAGAAAAATCTGGTGAATATGAGTCACTGAGCGAATCTGCTCATGAATTCATGGTTAGAGTTGGAAATGAGCTGTTTGGTTTCCACGTCTCTGCAGAACCTGACAGTTGGCAAAGAAAGCCTTTGAGATGTAGGTCAGCATATGTCTCCTCAGTCCCGAGGTGAGCCATCACACGCCGAGCGCCGTTTTTATTTGTTCGAGGCCCGTTTCAGCAGGAATGCATCTAATGCCGGCTGGCAAACGACGCAGTGAGTCAAAGGCTTCAGTTCGTTGAACGAGCACCAGAGGGCGCTGCAGACCTGAGGGTGGTTCTGGCACCGCAGCGTCAGGACCTGGTCGATCTGGAATGTGAACCACCAGGGGCACGGGCACTTCAGCACTTCGACAAGATCAATTTAAATGATTGCTTCAAATTTTGACTAGATTATTCTTTCATATCAGATTAGAAAAACACTGATAGGATTCTGGAGGTAATATTTGAAATAATTTTGGAGATGATATTTTAGCTTTAATGAGTTGCAAAAAAAATCAGTGCAAGGAATTAATGTCCTTGGATGTAAATAAAATAGATTCAAGTGACTTCTCTTTATTCCCCCTTTGACACAAAAATGACGATTAAATCTGGAGCTACTGCATTTACATATTCATAAAAATGCTGAAACACAAGCAAGAGACGTCTATATACGTGTCGACTCCTGTTTTTTTTTCCCATCAACACTGCAGCCACCTCTAAGACAATCTGGCGAGAGGAAAGCCCCCAGAGCAGCTGACCTTGACAGAAGAGACAAAGTCACCGTCTGCCAATCAGAGGCATTGTTGCCACGTGAAACTAGATTATTTCCTCCTCCTCCTCTTCCTACCTCGTTCCATCAGACAGGAGCTGATAGCAAATGTGAGGTCTCAAGAAACAAGTTGAAGGAAATATTTCAACATCTTGGAAAGATTCGCCGCCAGGTTGGAGGGGGGGGTCTTGTGAATTGCTTGACCTTGGCGTCACCCTTCATCACCCACACTGGGGGGGCGCTTTATTTACCATTTTAATCCTCCAGAACATGTGTAAACACAGGCGGGGTGAGGATATAATCCCTGCCAAACACCTTTAGACACGTGAAACAAGACATTTTTACCCTCTCAAGGTCGTTCAGCCTGTTTATCACCGGTCGGCTTCCTTGTATCTTGGAGGTTTCCGATGTTCATATATTAACATTGGCTCCATTTTCCTCATCTAAATAAATGCTTTTACTTGACTAAAGGCTTCAATCTGAGCCCATCAGTTTGTCGGGAACTCATTTTGTCATCGGAGCAGCTGCGCCGTCCGCCACCGGCTCCAGAAACCACTCCTCTAATCTACGCCGCATGAACGGCTCAGCGCTGCCTGATGCGTTGGTTGGAGGCCAGTGGAGGTTCGAGAGATAAGGACAGGGATTCTGTTGCCAGCTGTCTCTCCAATCTCCCGGTGGAGACCAGATTACATAAAAAGCCTTAATCTGGGTTTAAGACCCAAGCCAGCGGTGCAGGTCCTCAATGGGTGGAGGATGGTGGTATTGGAAAAAACCCTCCAAGACTGACTCAAACGTGGATGAAGGGACTTTTTAACTGCTTGTTGTCTCGTTTGTTTGTTCAAAAACCCGCAGCCGGTACTGTCTTATATCCACTCAAGTACGATAATCCTGGGGAAGGAGAACAAAAGACCCTCCTTCCCAATTTCAGATTATCTCGACAAAGATAGAATGAGGTCAGCGTTAAGAGCTGCTTTTCAATAGTTGTCCTCCCAGACTGTATATTGCTCATGCGTGCCGTAGCATAATGGAATCAGGTCGAGGCCCCGTGACTCATTTGCCCCAATGGGCAAACACCCAGCAAAACAACTCTTTTTATTTTTTTTACCCTCCATTTCTTTACTTTTAAAAGTTGCATTTAAAGCCCGTACTTTATTCCAGACATCGATTTTTTCCTGTCTCCTCTTTAATCAGGCAGGACGTTGGAGTGGAGGTGGGGGGGTAAAGGAGAACCGCAAAAAGGGACGGCAGGGAATTTTTTATGACATCTGATGGGAAAGTGGGTCATGCTCGGTGTTGCGGTGCTGCTAGCCTCCTCCTCTATGGCGGCTATTGAATTAATCACGCTTTACGCTCGGATGGGCAACGCAGTGCACAAAATGGCTCCATCGCCCCCCCCCCACGCTTCCCCCATGCTTCCCCAGCACTCGCCACAGATAAAGACTTGTGCGTTGCTTTTGAAGAACTTGAGGTCGCTCCTTTGAGCGCTCTCTATGTACGACGGACAATACGCAGATGGCGCTGTTATGTCGAGCCGCTGGTGCATAAATGATGCAAAAACACTCAGACGAGACAGTGAAGTTGTTCGCTTGTCAAAGTGCTTCGGCGAAGAGGAAAGGGTTAATAATAATGCAATTATAGGCTATAAATAATGAATGAAAGGTCTTGTGGCGTTTAAAGGTGTGAAACTCCTCCAACCTCTTTGACCCGAAGCGTGAAATTGCTCAAAATATAAGAAATAAGAGAAAAGTTCCAGACGTCATTTTATGAGAGCTTTCAGACGCCTCTATTTTAGCACAGTGTTGAGAGGTGGAAATGTGGTATTTTGATGTAATAGCAGGAAACGGATGCAGGGCCTTTCCTGTGTCATCAAATCACACTTTTCTGTTGCTGCACAGTCAGCCCAAAAAAATAAATCGGGTGATAACCAGACAGAGGAACAGAGACATTAGAAATCCTGTAAAGAAAATCATTAAATGGACGGCCGGTGATTTAATCCAGGCCAATGCTCCCATCATCTGTTCCCTCCTAATCCACGTATCTACAGATATGTCATTATGATGTTTTGATATAAAACCACCAAGAACGGACGCCGAGGCTTCGCCCAACGCAGCGGTGTTCTCTCTGGAGACTATATGTCTTCATTTCTAAGGTGAAATTAAAGGAGTTCTTCCGCGTTGTGTTGCTGAATTTAAAAACCTGCTTTGTCTCAAAGATTGTTAGAGGAGGACTTCACAGTTTAGCCAACGGCACCCAGTAAGTTGACTATCAGACTTCATGGGAATTGATTTGTCTCCCTGCTCAGCTAATCAACGCATTTTTACGAAAAGGTTTTCACTCCGTGTGTCCGCTCTGGCCCGGAGGAGACGTATTTTCGCCAATTACTGACTAACAAAAGGAAAATTAAGGCACATATAGGGCAGCAGAGGGGGGGAGCACAGAGGGTGACCTGGATGATCCATATGTTTCCACGGGATGTGTTCAAAAGCATCTCCGTTCCGTGTGGAGGAACTTTTCACTTCAGCTCGAAGTTTGGTAACAGGAAACGACAGTGTTGGTGTTGGTACTGGTGGGGGGTGATGGATAATAGTTGGTGGCCCCTGTCAGAGATGGTACCTACAGGCAGATCAAGAAGAAGGAACGGTGTTCCCCCCCAGTCCTGAGGATCCCCCCCTCAGATTGCTGGTATATGAGCAGTTCTAGTCTCGTCTGGCGTTGGCGTTTGTTGTATTTGGTGCGTTGCCACTGCAGAGTGTGGGGGTTGTGGGGGGCATCTACCCCATCGGCCTTTCTATACAGCACTACAGTGCTCTCAAGAGCTGTCAGTCCACATCAGCAGCGCAGCACCTGATAGCTCAGGCTAGATCACAATCAAACCCCGGCCACCACATCCTCATCATAACCAGTCAGATCAGAAGATCCAACGGGCGAAGAGGACGAGTGCAACTCGCTCTAGAAGTACTTCAGTGGACGGTGTGTTCGCTTACAGTCTGAGTGTTATGATGTTGGGGGGGAGGGTGGGTGTACTGGTGAGTCAAAAGGGCTTCGCAACGCAGGCACACCATGTTGTGGCGCTAACGCAGTGCTAAGAGCCCAGCGTTAAGTCGGCCATTTTAGATTTGCCACAATTTGTAATGTGAGATCACCGCTTGTCACAAAGTCATGGCTTCCATACGCCAAGCTTTCGCAGTTAGGTCATGCAGAAAGAGTCGAAAAGCTCGTCCCGTTTCCTTTGGTCCCCTCACCCCGCACTCCTCTCCAAATATCCGTCATTTCACCCATCGTTCTATGATGGCGTTGTAACCCAACAATGAGCTTTCTCTCCTAACAAAGGAGTTATTCATCAGCATATTTCAACTCGACCGCCAAGCTTAGCTTTTTGAGGTAATGAAGAATGACATTTTTGGTCAATAGCCAAGACTAAGGCCGGCACCATCGACAATATTTGTGACGATAATTGGAATAACGATCTTTACGACATCACATCCAGAGAAAATGTTCGATCGAGCTTTCTAGTTTTTTGTCAAATTTTTTGTCTAATTCCTCGAAAATAAAATTGCTCAAGCTTCGAGGTAAGGCAATGAAGAACCCAACAACGCCAATCAAGACAACCCTGCAACACAAAAGCGACCGAGCATAAAATCGACTGGTCTCTGGGGAAAAGCAAACGCATGCTGTCGCCCATTTGAACAAGACGAGTAACTTCTGATGATGTCAACTTGATCGGGTCCAAATAATCAGATTAAGTAAGGAGTCGTCGTCATTGGGGCGATCCGTATTCTCGACTGCAGGGCAAGTAATTGAGCTAATTATTGACTACGAAGATCTGCAGTTTTCAAGTTTTATCCCATTAAAAGTCAATAACAATAAGAACACATAATGCATTGAAATATTAGCATTCTGCTGAAAAAAATGCTAAAGCATACCCTGACCAGAGATTTTATGGTAAAGATGATCTTTACCTGAATGTTGTGCAGGACACCGCAGATGACGACCACTTTTGGCAATGCAAGATTAAAAATCGCAAAGGGAAAACGATTTTTTTTTTCTTCCCCTCTTCCTTTTGCTCTGCCCAGGACAAACTCTGCCACCCTATTGGTCCAGACCATGGGGTCACATGAGCGAATAGAGGAACACGTGACGGCTCTCAAAATTACATGGTAAACCAAAACCGACCGGAATCCTCGACGATCCCTGTCCTTGTTGCCGTGGTGTGAGTCTCCGTTAGCCGTACTGTTCGGTGTCAAGTGTAAATAGGCCGTATGATGAGGCGTAAATCTGGGTGACCCCCCCCACCTACCCACCCACCGTCCTGTCAGACGCCCACCCCCCCATTTTCCCGTGGTGGCGACAAAAGCAGGGCATGCCCAGTGAGGCACACGGGTATCCAGGGGCATGTTTGGCGATGAGGTGGTCTGAATCAGATTTGGAACCTTGAGTGGGGGGCACTCGGTTATCCCGGGGAAGGGTCGAGCTCCCTTATCGCTACTGTTGACAGCAAACCACAAAGAAACAACCCCGACATTCAGTCGAATTATTTACATTTCAAGCAAACTCAGGACAGTTGGGGAACTTCTGGGGCTCAAACCAACAACACAACCCGACTCGCCCCCATGTCCCGTTGCCCCCCCCCAGCCCCACTGCCTTTTAATCTGCTTCGCGTTGTGTGTGTGTGTGTGCAGAATTACACAGTTTTGGAGGCATCCCATCCAGATTTTTCAATCCAGCACAAATCCAGCCCTCGTGTCAGATGGGGCAGTTGTGCGCAGACCTTAATCTGACGTTATTAGGGTTGGACAGCAGCAGAAGCAGAACGTGTGAGCAAGCTAGCGGGCGAAAGCAAACCGCCGCGCCGTCTGGATTAGGGACAATGCAGACAATGAAAAAGTTTTCATCCATCATTGTTGGCTATTGTCCTTTAGCACAGATGCTTTCTGGGTAGCAGGACTCCAATCTGCTCTGAACCTTTCTACCAATACAACACAAATAGAGCATCAAATCTGCCCCACATCCAATAGAGTGTCGCGTCAGAGGAAATCTGCTTTATATTCTGACGACTCTGTGGGCTCACCTACGAAACCCCAAACCAAAAAGTCTGGTAAAAACGGAACTATGATGAGTCAGAAGTTCATTCAATGGCTTAGAGGGACGTCATAAAACTTCTAAATTTGGCAGATAAATCCTATCTCATTGGTAGTGGTTAAGCATTCCCGCTCAAAGCACTCCTGTAGGTTAAAGGTCAATCTTCTTACCTAAAGTGGGGGAAGCTCCTGACCAGGAGAGGAGAGGTGTTACCTGGGAGTTTGGGACCAAGGTGGTGGATTCTGGGCACACTGAGGTCCGGGGCGGTCCCAGTCCCCTATAAACTGACTAAGCCCCGCCCATGGCCTCCAGCAAGGTGATGAACCCACGACGCACACCCCCGCCCCACCATTGCCATTGTGTCCTATCATGGTGCCAGTGTCCTAATGGAGGCAGAAGGGCGTGAAGGGTCAATCCAGCTGATCGTTGTTTGGTGCTGGTGGGGGGGTTGGCTTGACCCCAATTCTCACAGAAATTTCTGGAATGTTATTCAAGATTTGGTAATAGCAAGAGTTTTGGAAGCTTGAAATGATGGAATAGTGGATGAAGGATTGGGAATTGTGTGAGAAGGGTTGTTGGGTCGTTTTGGCCTTGAGATATTTGTGACGGTCTTCTGCTGTCGGTGTTGGTTTTCCAGGAGTAACCAGTTCCCACAGACTCCCAGCATGGGGCCCATTTGGGCACAATGTGAATTTCCCACTGGTTCCATTATCGCTCAGTGGTCTTGGAGAAACAGTTAGCTTCCGGCGACAACATCTCTAAGCTAAACCTTTGAAATCTTTCTTCATGCTTTTGGCAAACTGTGTAAAACTTTTATTTCAGTCAAAAATAACAAATATGGGTAAAGATTCATCCTTTGGACACCACACAGGTTTATTCAACATCAACCCAGTTTGTGATCTCATATAAAAAAGTAGAAACCCTCTTGAAACATATTTTAGAATTCCCTTATGGTTCCCATCTTTTATGTGAGGACTTTATCCCGTCATGGTACCCATACACCTCCGGCGTTCAGTGCGCTCTAAAAGCCTTCGCCTTGAACTCTAAAGCCGCTCCACACAAAGCAGCTCCGGTGTTCCTAATGGAAAATATGGCCTGACCCTCTCTGGTGCGGTCAATGCAGCCAGTAATGGGGACGCGTTGCCTCGTGGCAAAAACCGATGATGAATAGATTTCTGTTTGGTCAGCAACTTGGACCGTCTGCCTCCTCTGGGCAGAAACACTGAACTCACTTTATTAAAGTTCAGTTTTTGCAGGGCGACCGTAGCAAAAGAATATTATGGAGGGAGGTTGTTCCCTGATCAATCCTACGAGCCAATGAAATATTAAGCTTTATTCTTTTTTTGAGAATTCTTGTTTCAGGAAATCAACATATTGTACTGGTAGACTCTACATGAGATCAATTTATCTTCATCTTTTGCTCGGTTTCTGTAACAATTTATTTAAATCATTGAATCAGGGACTCCTCTTAAAGTGAGTGAAATATGAAATATTAAGAAAAACCCTGGCACGAACAGGATGACCTTTTTGAGGGAACATCTTTCTTCATATTTAATCTCAAACAATAACAGATAACACTTCTGATTTCTTTTCTACACTGATTGCTTACCTAATCCCCTTTCGTCGACTAAATCTGGTCTCAATCTAGAAGCTCTGGCCATGCATGGGAAACATGTAGCATCAGGCTAAGCTAACAGGGAGGAAATCTCCCAAAACGGAGCTAAAAAAAGTGAAAATTGGATTGACAGTCTCTCTGTTCGTGACATAACACACACTACACAAGAGTATGATCCCCTAGGTGAAGAAGATTTGGTGCTTTGGTGTAATCCACGCTGATGAAGCTGCTTTCATAACACCCGAGGTTTAGTCGCTTTGTGTTTCCTTCATTATCGGCGCGTTCTGACCCAACATAATGGTCGTGAATCTTCTTCGTGGTTTCTGGGGGATTACTTAATGCAGTGCAGGGCATCATAACATACACCGTACCCAGCACAGAAATCTATTTTAATCAGCCCGATGCATCGATGCGTCGGCGGCCCCCGGAACAATCCCGATAGGATTTAGACTCTCGCCGTGCTGGGATCTGACACGTTAAGACGCCAGACACATACAGCTGTGAAATCAGATGGGGATGATGAGCAGGGTAACCATGTGCTGAACCACAGCGATACGAGCCAGGGGGATTATGGGTACGCCAACTGCGGGGACGTACATCTGGGACGCAGTTGGTTCGCCACAGAGGAGCGATGATGGACGGATGCAGAGGCCAGATGATGGATTCGTAAATGAACGACTGTGAAGACTCCTGAGTGGATGGATGGCGATGTTCGGTGCTGCGGCGGCGAAGCAAACGCGTTCTTCTCTGTGCGGTGATAGAAATCGGACCTGACCACGCCAGGGGCTGGAGACGAGTCGCAGTCGCACACATGGAGGAACATCACGGAACGTCGAGAGGACAGTTTGTGACATGGGCAAAGTTAGAGGGCCCCAAACACAAATACCCAAGACGACCCCGGGGCCTCCAAGAGGAGGAGGAGGAGGTGGAGGTGGAGATGAAAACCAGCCAGACCACATTAAGATACTTAAAATGTGCTTTATAATAATACAGATTCAATTATGAAATGAATTTACACAACATTAGAATATTCTTCACACAATTATTTTACCACAAAGAGCCTGAAAAAGAAAAATGCAGCACAGAACATGGAGGAATGGATCATTTAATGAGATCTTTGATGGTTAGATGGGCAGGGATTGACTTTATGTAATATGATGGGTTAAAACATTAATTTTCCGGCCACACCCAAATGTACAGATTTAAATAAATCCAAACGATGAAGGGGAATAAAGCGTGAATTTTTCTCAGCTCCTGTTTCTGGGTGCCGTTGAAAGTTCTTCCCATATGAAGCGATTGTCTTCAGAGCTTAAATGCAGCTTCTGATGCTGCAGGGCGGCGTGGCGTCGACACACTCTTGGTGTACGAACCAGTTGCTCTGACAAAGGACACCCGTACCCCTGGGAGTCCGTGGGACTGCGGCCTCTTTCTTTAGGGGTCACATGTTCGTTTAGCATGTTAGCGATGCCCTCTGGAAGATTTATAGGGGTTTACGTCAAAATCTATAGAACCAGAACACAGAAAATCCTGGATTTGGGTATTAAAGACAGATTTGAGCAGATTTGGGAACATTCTAATAAAAAGTGTGTGTGTGTGTGTGTGTGTGTGTGTGTGTGTGTGTGTGTGTGTGCGCATGTGTTCGAGTTGCTGAAGTTGTGCTAAAAACTGCTGAAATGAGGGGACTAGAAGTCTTTGATGAACTCTTTTATTCTCGTATCGCTGGGCTGACGTTTGCTGAATGTGGCTGAAAAGCGCAAATAGACTTTTAGATTTCATGCAAGACATAAAAACACATCAGGTACGGCGTGGACAGATGATGGGCCTCACGTCTTTACCGGTGAACGCTGCAGCGGGGGTGTGTTCAGTGTCGCTCAGCGTGACCGCCCTGCTGTCTGCCAGCGAATATTAAAGTGAAATGAAAAACGAAAAGAGATGGGATGAGTCGCTGGGAGAGAACCAGACCAGATGTTTCTGTAAGTGAGGTGGAAACATTCATCTGCTGTCTGCTCCGTCCTTTAATGAGGAGACAAAAGCCTTTTCAGACCGTCTGACTGACTTTATCTTATTAACGTCTCTGTTCTGTAAATCTTTCTGTATCTTATTAATGTTCTGTTCTGTCTCTGTAAATCCGATGCTCCTCATGGCTGCGGCGCCATATGTGGAGCAACTCGTTCAGGCCATGCATGGCCAGACTTCATCAGTAGCAACGAGTTCTAAAGATTCTAATTAGCCCCCACCCCGGAGGAAAGATCTAGAGCTTCTCGTGGCTGCATTAATGTGTGGAACGCCAGGAAGTGACTTCATTTAAAAGATTTTTAAAAAGTCAGGAAATGTGAGACGAATGCAGGGAGTCATCTCAGGACAGGATTAGAAGCATTTGTGATTCTGGACGTGTTTGTTGTTACGTGTTTTAATTTGCAAGAATCGTCTCTGAGGGTTACTGTAAGCGAGCGTGAAGCACTCGGCCGCGATAAATTAAGAGAACCCTGCAGCTCGGTGCTTTTTTAACGAGGACATATTTTCATTAACGTGTTCTTTAAAACGCTTTTGTTTCAGAAGTTTGTTGAATGGTTTAACTGATTTTTTAGGAGCCCTATTAGTTTGACAGGTTAGGGGACCAACTTTACCTGAGACTATAATATTTATGCATTCAGGGGCGGCAGTGGCTCAGCGGTAGAGCAGATGCCTCGTAGACGGATCGCCCCAGCCATCGGCAGATCAAGTCCAGCTCCCGCCATGATGTCACCAGGAGTGTGAGCTGACAGTGGGAGGTGTCAGCTCACCTCCCAGCCACTGCCGAGGCGCCCCTGAGCAAGGCGCCATCCCCCCTACAAGCTGCTCACTCTGCCTCCCCGATGTGTGTAGTTTGAAGTGATTGTACGAACTGCATGCTTACAGGCCCCCTTGAGTGCTGTGTTCAGGGGGCCTGCATACTTGTCAACTAACCGAGTGACTTTGCAATTTCCCCTTGTGAGATCAAAAAAGTATACTTCTTCTTCTTGATCCCCTGAGGTTGAATCCTACTCACTGTCATGGCCTCAGAGGATGAATCCCTGATTTTTTCAAATTCTACAAGGAAATCCTGGTTTCCGGGGGATGAATCTCACTCACTGTTTGTCAGGGCGATGAAATGTTTGGTTTTCTAAATCAAGTCTTGAGGCTCTAATTCCACTTCCTGTCAATGAGAAGAAGTGGATCGTTAGAAGTTGATGATTCGACTGGATTAATGTAAAATATAACCCTGAGATGAAATATTAAAAAGGTGGATGTCGAAACCTCAGATTGGTTTAAAGTTTGCTGATTTTAAAAAATAAGAATAGTATTAATGATATTTTTTTAATTAAATATTGGTTTCTACTTTCTGCATGTGTAGATTTTTTTTTTTTAAATTTCCTTGGCGTTCTGACTGAAGCGTGTTTTACATCTTTAATAACATTCCACAGAAACACGGATAAATCCGCGCTTTGGCCTCGTTTCATCGGCCTCCTCTAGATGTGTTTTCTCTGCTGGGGGAGGACATGATCTAAAGTTGGTTGAGTCATCATCATCACCGCCATGAGACAAACCGCGTCCGGCGGGCAGCTGGCGTCCTCTGGTGACAGGAAGCGGTACTGCACCCCATCGTCATGCGTTCCGCAGACGCAAACTTTAATCCATTCGCGCTGAATCTTTAACTCCAGGGCTTTTATTTTCCTGCCAGAGCCTCGAACAGCAGACAGACGTTATAATAGAGGAGAAAAAAAGAAAAAACAAGCGAGTGAATTGTGATTCTGCCAACAAGTCCTTCTGGGAGTGGAGAGAGAGGAAAAGCGCGTCAAGCCAAGCAGCAAAGTGGAACTTGAACAAGGAATCAGCTGCAGATGGAATGTTGGAATTCTAATGATCCCGCTGCTGGAGACATGTGTAGAACCGGTTTGCTGTCCATAGCAAATACTGTGGGTATTTATTGAGGTTGTTATTTAAGTTTTTTATTATAATTTAATGCCTTCACATGAATTTGTACAGTAGAGAGACATAAACCAACAATAATGCAACTTTGCTCACAAAATCTGAAGGAATTTTAAGGATTTCAGAATTTCAAGGTCATTCCAGATTAGAGGATATTTTACGTCCCACTCATCAAATACAAAATCCGAAAACATGAAGGTTTTGAGTTGATTTACTTGTCCTTAGAGCAAATCTGAAAAAATAAGACAAAAGAATACTTGAAAATAGTTTTTTAAAAAACCATTTAAGTCTGGAGTACCCCCTAAAAATTGTACTATTTATCTGTAAGCTGAACTAATCGAGCAATTGATACTTTATTACCTATTGTTGATGAATATGTATCAGAAAATCAGGAAAGTGAAAGTTTATTTTTCATGAATTTGGATCTCTAAATGTCCTCAGATTCTGGACCAACCAGCTGTTCTGCCCCCCATCCAGCTGCTCCTAGGGGGTCCAGTCCCTCCCCAGACCAGATGGGATATCCACACCCTCCAGCAGCACCCTCCGGTCCCTTCTAACAGCCACAGGGAGGCCTGATGGGATGTCAGGGTAATGTTTTCCTGACAAAAGAAGAAAAACACGAGTCGGTGTTCTCGGAAATAGCAGCAAATTAAAAATTAAAAAAATCTCCAGCTTCATAAAGTTTCATCACAACATGGGAACCTGGATCTCTTGAAGCTTGTAAGGACATGTGAGGCTATTGTGAGCCTGAAAAGCAAAAGCACCATTTATGATGTCATAAATGTCAAACCTTGAGATGAAATATGGAGATAAAAATGGCTCAAATAAATCAGAGTATAAATAAAAACCTTGAACCACACATTAAGGATGTGAAAAATGACCGCAGGGTTTAATGGAGGGCTTTTATTTCTTACATTTTGAAGCCAGTTTGCGTCTTGGAAGCATTTCTGCAGATCAGCAGGCCTGACCTTTGACCTTTGCTTGTGGTTGATTTTTATCAGCGAGGTTAAAACGCTTTGTAGATCCACCACGGATGAATCGTCACGTTTTACAAGAAGCAACACGAGCAGAAATTAATCTGCTCCCTTCTTTTTCTTTATAATGGAAATGTACAACTTCCTGTTCAAATGCGACTCCAGGGAACTATTTTACTAGCTTTATTGCTGCTTTTTCTGCAATTCTAATTAAAGTTTTATGAGGCTTCCGATGACTCTATGATGATTTATGGTGAAGCTCTAGTGTGTCGAGGTTTTCACCCTATTTAATGTTCTAAATTTATCTTTGATGCCTTTTTATAATGTCTTGGATTTTTTTCTTCTTCTCGATCTTAAGATATTTAACAGTTATTAGATTGGTTTAGGCTTTTGCCTCTGACTCAATATTTAAACACAAAGGACTTCCCATTTAAAGCATCTGCTATTGATTTATTTATTTTTTACACACGCACTTTATTGTTTCAATTTAATTTGTTAATAGCTTAGTTTTCATTTGGAGAAAAAACGTAGTGTTGCCCTCATATGGCCAAAACAAGTTACTGCATCTTAATTCACAATAAACTAATTCTAATGTTAAACTTTCGTTTTTCCATCTGTTTAATTGTTCTAAAGCAAAAAAAAAGCAAATTAGATTTATGGTCTTTTTTGCTATAACGTCAACTTTATTGTGTTTTATGGAATTTGCACTTTAAATGATGTACTCTAGTTTGTAATCTGATTACCTAAGGTTCATTCATGGTAATGAAATGCACGCCCACATCCTCTCCCCCCCTCCTTCCAGCGTGTAGTGACAGGATTCACACACACAGAAGATTTCCTCGTGTGTGTGTGTGTGTGTGTGTGTGTGTGTGTGTGTGTGTGTGTGTGTGTGTGTGTGTGTGTGTGTGTGTGTGGCTGCTGGAGGAGAAGCTCTGCAGACATTTTTTCTCTCTCTGCTCATCTGTGCTTCACCTAATCCGTCAGATTAAACGCGCGGACTACCTTTGGAGCGGGGGGGTGTGTGATTTTTCTCCCCGCTGCGTCTCCAGGATGAATCCTCGTCGCTCCCCCGCACTGGAATGACCCCCCAGCCGCCGTCTGCGGTGCCGAAACTCCGCGACCTTCCAAAAAGCGGCTCCATTTGGCAATTTGACGCAAAATCGAGCCCCCCAGACGCAAACGGAGGAACTACCTGTTAGCGTCTCCGAGGCTGCTGGATTACCGGAGGGACCGACGCGCCTTTTTTCTCCTCCTTCATTCATCGCGTCTGAAACCGCAGCTGCGTAACTGCTGACCCACTTTACGCAAGTTGGGAATAAAAAAGCGTCGCAAGTGTGGAAACCGCGCGGGCTCCGGTTCCGGTTGGAGGTGAGGGCGGAGATGCCGTGGAGACCGTGGTGACCCGGTGGGGGGAACTTCACGCCAGACGCGGGAGAGTTGGGGGTGCGGGAGGAGGTGCACCGATGAGCCGGAGGTGCGCGCCCCGCGGCGCGGGGACGGAGAAGGTGATGACCGCGTCTCTCCACTTGGACGTCGGGCTGCTGCTGCTGCTGCTGGCCTGCTGGCAAACCCCCGCGATGGTGGAAGCAAGTAGGTCTCTCTTAACTTACCCCCCCTCTCATTTTTCTTTTATTAAGTCAAATTTTAGTCCAGAAATAGTTTTCAGCTTGTAGAATTTAACATATGATGCTGTGTTTCATTTAGATTCAACAATCTGACAGTCATCTTTAAAAATCTTTAATCTTATTGGCTTTTCTTCTCCAAAGAAAGAACAAATAACCTGATTTATGATTCAGTCTTGCGCATCATTTGCAGATGAAACCACAAACCGGTGGGAGGAGAGGCGGGTGGTGACATTAAACACACATTCTTTTCTCGTTTATTCTTAATTTTAGAATATCAAAGATCTTATTGTACAAAAAAAGTGTTGTTCTATTTCTCAGTTTTCTCTCTTGATGCTCATCATGATCAAATCTTTAAATATAGACCGCCTGGCGCGGGAAAATGATGGCAATCATGTTGTCAGTTGGGCAACAAGAAACAAGATGACGGTTGTTTTCCACGCTGGGCGCAAACCTCTCATTATCTGCGTGTTTTTTCTCTCTTTTTGCGCTGATCGTGAACCCGCAGATGGAGGGTCCAGAAGTTTGTGAACGCGGCGCGGTGCGTTCACGTGTTGCTTCACCTGAGCGGTTGAAACGGTTGTTGTCCGTTGATTACAGTCCATCAGCCTGTCTTCTGTTGTTTGGTGAATTGGCTGAAACAGGAGCGCTTCAGCGCCGGATTCCTCTAAAGCGCACAGCAGAGGTGCGGGTATCGAACGCACCTCTGCTGTGCCCCCCCCCCCCCTCCCGTGGTGCAAAACATATCGTCCGTCCAGGATCTGATTAAAACGCAACTCAGGTTTCCAAGGGGGTCCAAACAATGAAAAACAAAAGAGAACCCACCCCCAGCTCAACGTTTGTTAAAACTCCCCCCATGCACAGGAGGCAGAGCTGGAGGTAGCAGAGATGAAGATGCTGAGGTTCTCTCTGGGAGTGACCAGGAAGGATAGGATCAGGAATGAGTACATCAGAGGGACAGCACATGTTAGAGGTTTTGGAGATAAAGTCAGAGAGGCCAGACTGAGATGGTTTGGACATGTCCAGAGGAGAGATAGTGAATATATTGCTAGAAGGATGCTGAGTTTTGAACTGCCAGGCAGGAGGCCTAGAGGAAGACCAAAGAGGAGGTTTATGGATGTAGTGAAAGAGGACATGAAGGTAGTTGGTGTGAGAGAAGAGGATGCAAAGGACAGGGTTAGATGGAGGCAATTGATTCGCTGTGGTGACCCCTGAAGGGAAAAGCCCAAAGGAGAAGAAGAAGAAGATGCACGGCAGCGCACGGATTTCAGGATGTAATTAGATCTGGAACAAGTTGGAAACAACAGTTGTTGGGTTTTTCCTCACCAAGGAGAACCGGTTTGTTCAACTTTTCCAGCTAATAAAGTATTAACTGGACAAGAGAAAGAGTAAGGCACACGTGGAAACCATGGAAACCATCTCAGGATGGGTTTATCGAAAGCCTCTCCCCTCTTGACCAGACTGATGTCACCTCAGGATTCGGGTTGTGTTTCCACACCTGATGAAACCAGAAGCTTTTTATTCTAGGATGATAAAGAGAAAAGGGTGTAGTGGGACCCCCCCCCCAGGAATCAGGATCGTCTTTACGGATTCTCTTTATTCCCAGAGCTGATGGATCATTTCTGTCTCTTCCTGGTTTTTTTTTGGTCGTTTTAAACCTGACTGTTCCAGTTCGGCTTCATTACTGCCGCGTCGCTGTTCCCAGTCTCACTTTGATGGAAGATGATTAAAATGTCGACTGACGCATTCGAACTGTGTTTGAATCACGTGACCTTCAATGAGGAAGAGCAAAGACTGGGTTCACATTTCACCTTTCACGTTCATGCCGTTAGGAATAAATAAAATGACCACAAAGAGACACAAAATAACCACAAAAAGAGACGAGAAGGAAAGAACAAAAACAAAGTGTCAAAAATAGAAAAACACAAAGAGAATAAAGTCAATGAGCAATAAAATGATCACAAACAGATGGGAAAACGACATCAAGAGAGAAAAACAAACACCAAGAACAACAAAGCATCACAAAGGGATGAGGAATGACTGCAGACACACACACACACACACACACACACACACACACACACACACACACACACACACCCCAGTGTGTTTCTATTTCGGATCCATTTCTCTTCTCCCAGACGTCACCATCTATCCTCCGCTCTCCTGTGTCTCAGTCAGGACACATGTGTTGTGTATCTGCAGCACACACACATGCACATGCACACACACACACACTCCACACGGGCTGGAGCCATTACCCAGATTGGGTCGACCCCCTCCATCAGCACCGATACCAGGCCGTGATTTACAAGCAGCCAGTAAACAAGCAGCCAGTAAACAGCGGCTGTCACCAGGCTTTGTGCTGCAGGTGTAACTGTAGATGCACAGGTTTGACCTTTGACCCTCATATGCATTTCAGAATAAAAGCTCACATACCCAGTGTGTAAAAATATCTGCTGCAACTGTTTTTGTTTTGATGCTTGAAATTAAGTCAGAGATTCACAGAAGCAGTGAAATATTTAAAAAAAAATAAACATATGGTACTAAAACTGTTATTTCACACAATTTTTGGAATTTTCTTTTACTCCATCTTCACCAAATGTTGAATGAACATATAACGTGAGCTTCCCGTTGCATGAGAAAATTAAAAATAAAATAGCATAATATTATATTATTCGTAATTATTTTATATTAAGTACATGTTACATACAAAAAATAATTTAAAATCTACTGTATGTTTAAGTAGATAAAGACATCCACCAGCCCAGGTGTCTTAACTGGGTAGCATCAAAACTTCCACAAGGTGGCAGTAAAGAGTCGAATGTGTCAACAACTGAAACAATAAAAAATAATATTAAAATAAATATAATATGTATGATAAATGTACTCTTTACCGGTCTAAGACGTCAGTAAATATGCTGACACATGCAAAGTGCTTTTTCTCCTCCTTGAATCAAGGCTGTACTGCCCCCACTGGCTTCAGGTGGAACTCCGCCACTTTTTTGTTTCTGGATGCTTTCAGTCTTTTTTGTTTGTTCTTTATTTTATTTTACGCTGAGGATTTTTAGTGAAAATAAAATAAAGAATGGATTTATTTAAAACAGCTGTAGATGTGAAGGCAGCGCCCGTAACGCTGAAAACATTCAACACAAATAAATTAAAGGAAGCATGAAGGACTAGCAAGGACATGAACGTGTGTGTGTGCGTGTGTGTGTGTGTGAGTGTGTGTGTGTGCGTGTGTGTGTGAGTGTGCTCTAACATCCATGTAACTGCTATATTTCATCATTCAATCAATACCCAGTCTTCCCCCTCCTCCTGCACCTTTTTCTCCCTCCCCCTCCCTCCATCTCTGTGACCCCCCCTGCAACATTAATCTTTTCTCCCCCTCATCCTTCTTCTGCCCCCCACCCAAAAAGATTTAAAAAAACATTGTAAAACCCTCTCCCCATCTCTGGAGTTCTAGCCAAGATCATTTCTCTCTTTCCGTCACTCGTCCTCCATTCTGTCAGCTTCCTGTCATCCTCCTCACTCCATCCTCCTCTCCTTCTCTCCTCCTTCCCTCTGTCTTCCTCTCTCCTCCTCTTGTGAGTTTAATGTAATTGTGGGAGTCTATTCATCGTCCATGACTCCATCACATCGCTGGAGGATGACAGCAGTCGGATGTGATGGGAGGAGAGAGAGAGACAGTGTGTGTGTGTGTGTGTGTGTGTGTGTGTGTGTGTGTGTGTGTGTGTGTGTGTGTGTGAGTGTGTGTGTGTGTGTGTGTGTGTGTGTGCGCGTATCTAGAGTGTGTGTGTGGGTGGAGGTGCCATCGTTCTGCATGTCGTTATCATATTTACACACTCGGTCTTTATTTCCTGCCTCGTCTGCGGCGTCACATGGAGATGCTGATAACTGGCATCCAGATGGAAACCATTGCCCAGGAATTCTCCCAGTTTGATTCAGATCAGATCCTTCCTTCAGGGTTCAGAACAGACAACCTCCTGTTGCATGCTGGGATGTGTCCTGGAACATTCATGTTTAAAAAAACGATCCAGCATTCCCTCTTCCTTTATCCGCCTCCTGCTTCCAGATTCTTCCTGTCTTTCTTTCCTCCCATCCTTTCTCCCCTCCCTCTGGTGTCACATCTCCATCTGTTTTTTGAAGGATGAAGTCTTTATCGTCTTTCTCTCGTTCTCTTCTTCCTCATTTTCACTTTCCCTTTGTCTTTTTCTCAGGAGTCGGTCTGTTTGTTTCTCTCTTTTTTCATGATATTTACTGATCACCCATCTGTTGGCTTCTCAGGAACACACCTCCCTTTCTAATTCTTTGTCAATCTGATTCTACTTCTGAAATCTGTTCATCATTTTAAACACCTGAAGACGAAACGATCCCAGAATGCTTTGCCAGCCACAGATGCTCAAACTCCCACCGTCTCGCTCCTGCTGTGCTTTCATTCGTCCCGCCCACACATGCAGGGAACTACAGGTGGAAAAACAGGGGATTATGGGAGATGTTCTCTCTCACAGATTACATGGAGCAGATTTTTTTCCTTAATGAATCTGGAGCAGTTTGTTTTGTGTGTTTTTGGCAGGAAGTTAGCGCTGGGGAGGGAGGAGGCCGCGGCTAACCCGTTAGCTTCAGGTCCAGCCTGGCGTTGGCCGTCACGCTTCACAGAGCCGGGCTGGAGGCTTTCAGACTGAACACTTCTTTTTTTAACTCAATCTGCAGCCAAATGTTTGCAGAGTCGACGTCGGAGCCGAAGCCTCTGGGAGAAATCAAGAAATCCGATTAACGGGTGAAAAATTTAGTTCAAAGTACAGAAATAAAATCTCATGATCGGAGTTATTATCATGATTGAAACGTGGAAAAAGAGTGAACAGCTCAGCATTTTACAATCCTGTTTTCTAGTCTTACACACACACACACACACACACACACACACACACACACACACACACACACACACACCCAGTATTAATTCTCTGCTGCTGCCAGAAAGTTGACTGATAAACGAGGACGATCATTGGTCCCATTAGATGTGACATCATCCACCGTGATGCCCACTCATCTTTCTTTCTTTCCATCCTCCTCCTTCTTTCCCTCTCCTCCTCCCCCCGGCAGCATCAGTTTATCTTTTAGTTTCACGTCTCTGATCTTCCTCTCCAGCAGAGGTCACTGCTGTGACCTGAAGGAAGTCATCCTTTCTTCCTGACCCCTTTCAGACCCTCCATTAATGGTAACCCCCGCCCCCCCAGAGACCCATTAATGGGAACTTTCCATTGTGTCGGTCGCCCATCATCACAGCTTCGCCAATTAGCTCAGGTTCATCCTCACCCGTGTTGAGTTCAAGGACTCTCAGCCTGATGGGAAAAATCACCTCTGCAGCTCCTCCTTAAAGATATTTCCTTTTTAAATGTTGCATATTTAAGATCCTTTAGTTGAATAAATGCAACAATTACAATGAAGAAGCAGATTAACTTATTGAAGTCATCTTTAGGAGTAGCCAGAGGGCCGATGTGCATCATTCATATTCTGATGGTTTCCTCAGGACGGATCGGTTTAAAAACTTTCTTCTGTTTTGGCTTCAGGGTTTTAACTTTTTTTTCTCTGCTTGCAGTTTGAAGTGTTTTTAAATCATTTTAATGTTCAGATCAGAGTCAGATTGATTTGATTCAACCGTTCTAGGCTGTATTTTTTAATTCTTATTATTATTCCTGCTGACATTTTGGTTCTGACCTTTTCCTGCTCCATCCTCAAAACGGAAAAACAAGAGGTGGAGATTATTCAGCATCACGTTGGGTGATTGTGTGATTGTGTGGCGTTTAAAATGTGTGTGTGTGTTTGTTTTCCCAGCTGTGCCAGCCCCCCCGGTAAACATATCGGTGACCCAGCTGAGGGCCCACTCCGCCATGGTGACCTGGAACGTCCCCCAGGGCGACACAGTCATCGGATACGCCATCTCCCAACAGGTAGAGGTGTGTGTGTGTGTGTGTGTGTGTGTGTGTGTGTGTGTGTGTGTGTGTGTGTGTGTGTGTGTATGAGATAATTCAAACTAAGCTTAAAAATTGATTTCTCTCCACTGTTTTAATTTTCCAAAAGCTTGTCAGACTCCTCATTAAAGTCAATCTGTCTGATGTCAAATCTACCCCCATCTCACCCCCCCAGCCTCCTCCCCCCTCCCTCGGTGCTCTCATTTGGTTGAAAGGCAATTAATTTAGCGGGCCTACAAATTGAAAGGATATAAATTATGAATCGAACCCCCACAAAGGGCCAGAAAACTGCTTTTCCAAAACATGAATAATGTATTTCTGCGACGCTCTTTATCTTATTGATGAGTGATTCTTTGTGTCCACAGAGGTTTGGAAAATGCTGACTCATTCATTTTAGCCATTTTGCCTGAGTCATGACTGGCGTGGCTTCATAAGTGCAAGAATTCGCTCATAAAGCGAGTCTGGAGACAGTAAAAAAATCAAATCTACCGACGACACAAGAGTCCATCCAAAAACAAGGAGCCTCAGACTGTCGAGTCATCAAAAAAAAATACAAATTAAAAATGTTAGAATTTAAATTTCATGCAAATGGAGAAATTTCAATAATTTATTTGTGATATTTTCATCTAATTTTCAAACTTTAATATAAATTAGATTAAATTTAATTAAATTTCAACAACCAATCTCACTCACACACACACACACACACACACACACACACACACACACACACACACACACACACACACACACACGTGGATAACCCATCTATACCTGGCAACAGCCACATAGCAACCAGTCCTCCGTGAGCCTCAAAGCCCACCTGTTTGGGAGTAACAAGCCGCGTTCCATTTCGCTCGTATCCTCCCAGCCTGCTAACTCAGCTGGGTTCCGTCTAATCGGGTTCCACCGCCCACCGTTTGGCACCAGAAGAACCCCACATTAGCTGAGCGGAGTGGGAGTCGTCTCCATTAGTGGAAATGATTTTGGCTGGAGACTCATCTTGCAGGAGAATCGTCCACATGAAGCCAAACAATCCCGTTTTTAATATTCCCCTCACGTCTTTCCCAGAATCCATCAGCACCGTGCATTTTCAGGAAACAGAATCCTGTGGATGTAAAACATCTCCTGCCAGAACCTCACAAGCACTTATGTAAAATCAACCTTGTTGAAATATTAATGACGGGGGGGGGGGCGGGCAGGTGCAGCGAATAGCCTGATGAGGTTTAATCTACCTCCTTTTAGTTGAGATTATGAAGGAAGCATGCAAGAAAAAAAAAATCCTGTTGGCTTTTGGAGATTATTTCACATGCATATTCCAGAAAGGAGCTTCTAGAATCCCAGAGCTCAGAGGAAGTAACCCAATTAGAGACGGAGTGTCTGAACCCCCAATAATCCTTTGTTTGATTCCGATCTGTGAGTCACATGATGATGATTGTGCATCCGATTGTGCATCTGGTTGATGATGACTGTGCATCCGAGGCCCGGAGTAATCCACGCTCATCCCCCCCATCAGAGTCTGCTGTAACCTGTCGGCGTGCTGCGAGGTGCTCCAGAAAACATTTTTAAAAAAAGCAGACAAGAGGTTTGTTTATCTGCTGCACGAAGCCGATGGCCCTAAAATACCCCCCCACCCAGACCTCACCGCAAAGTTCACATCCAAACTCACAGGAGACGAGTTTCCTGAGGTCGTCGACCTTTTGTAGCATTCCCTGGGACATCAGCTTGCCTTGTTTTTACAGCACACAACACACCAAATAACCTAAAAAAAGGGTTTTTTGCCCTGAGTTTTGCTTTTCAGGAAATACTAACCCTCATAAGTCTTCAAAAGCTTCTGGTTTCTGCAGAGAAGAAGCAAAAACTGGATTAATCAGGATCAAAAATGACATCATTGTACTTTTAGTACACACAATTTCATAAATTACAAACACAAGGAAATTTAAATAATGCACGCTTTATTTTTTTTGCTTGAGTGAGCTGTTTTTTCGCTGCCTGCTGCCTCATCAGCATGACTTCATTTTGGGGTGGATTTTGGAAGTCGGCGCCTCAAAAAAAATCCAGAGACTCATGCAAAAAAAAAAAAATCACAGCCAAGTATTGATTTGAAAGCCTTTTAACCCCGGAGGAGACGTTGTATATTATGGTCTTAGCGCAATAAAACCTTCCTGGCTGAGTCGTTGCATCGCGGCTGCTAGGCAACAGGATGGAGGACTTTGAGTCTCTGGTGATTCAGACATCTGGAGCAGCTTCCATGTCCCACCATCCTCCTCTTTATCCCCCCCCCCGTTCCTTACCGAACAACCACATTCTGAATGATGGACTCTGTGTGTCTCCAGAGGCAGGACGGCCTGATGCAGCGCTCTATCCGGGAGGTGAACACGTCCAGCCGCTGGTGTGTGCTGTGGGACCTGGACGAGGACACACACTACAGCGTCCAGGTGGGACACAACACCGGTGACCCCCGCCCTCATCATCACCCGTCATGGCTTCAGAGGCAGATTGTCCTTCAGTAGGAGGATTTTAATTGTGCTTGTCAGCAAGAAAACGTCCTCTGGGGGGGGATTGTGGAGGGGGGTGTGATGTGTGTCAGACGTGCGAGAACGAACGTGAACTTTTCACCGCTGACCTTCCTGCAGAGGTGAGGAAGATAAAAAAGGACGATTCCCTTTGGAGTCGGAGGAGATGGGGGGCGGGGTGGGGGTGGGGGGTCAGGCGTTGAGTCAAAGATGTTTTGCCTCAAACTCTTCTTAAAGATAAACCTTACGTATAAATCAGCCTAATTTTGCCCACTTCCTTGACTAACGTACGAGTGAGCCACTAACATTCATTTCTTTCTAACGAGATCATTTTTTTCAGCAACTTTCTCGCTGGAAACGTCCCAAATGAGTCTTCATCTCACCTCCATCACCTCCTCCAGCGATCGTTTACCATCCTGGACAAAATCCAAAGCACTATTAGCACGCAAAATAAACCCCTCAAGCCAATTTCTGGCCATTGCTGCAGAAAATCATCGTCTGCTGACATCAGCTGAAAACACAGATTATTATTTACGTTACCTAAACGGTTATTCATATTCTCTGTGTATTTTTTAACGTGTGCTTTAGGTGCAGTCCGTCGGGCCGAACGGGGACAGCCAACCCAGCCGAGCCGTCCACTTCAGGACCCTGGAGAGGACCGACCATTACCCAGCGGGGGTCCTGGACCACCGTCAGTAAACACACCTTCACTGTGTCCCACAAATAATGAATGTTTCGCCCAATCACGAGCAATCAGCTCTGCAGACAGGAAGTAGATTTGTTGCATGAATGTCCGTCTTCCTGCAGACGAGCCGGCGATGGAGGGTCTGGGCATGACGCCTCACCTGCAGACGGGGGAGCTGCTCATCATCACCACCGTGTTGCTGCTGTGGGCCGGTCAGTCCTGATCAGGCTTTTTTTTGAGGGGGGGTTAGGGTCCTCCATGTGACTGAAGCTGTCTTTTCTTCCTCCTCCTCTCCAAGCTGTCATCGCCCTCTTCTGCCGACAGTATGACATCATCAAGGACAACGACTCCAACAACACCAAGGAGAAGGCCAAGCGGCCGCTGGCGCGAGCCGCCTCCTACTACAACGCCTCCGCTGGCAGCTCCCCCGTCTACCACAACGGAGCCATACGCAGCGGCAGGGTGAAAATGTTCTCCCTCCACACTTTCCAACTTTTTCTTTCATTTCTCCGTGCTGCTCGTGTATAGCGCACCATGATTTTGGGGCCGACAGGGGTGTTTTTATTTCTTCTGAAGAGCCTTTGTGGCTGTTTCAGTGATCTCCTGGCAACCGGAGTCTGCTGCCATCACCGCTAAATATAAAACCGTCAGGATGGAAGCAGAAGCTGCAGAAGCTCAATGCTGCTGCTGCTGCACGTCTATCTGAGCAGCAATACTGTAGTTTGAAACCGTTAACCGAGACGCAAGTAAAGAATCTCCTGCCAGCAAACACAAATCGATCCGATGTAGAGTTTAGACTCACAGAACGTCAGGCCGGAGTTCTGCTGGTTTAAAGCTGGAGTCGGTTCTTAGTTGATGATGAGGTGATTTCTTTTTACAGATGAGACATATACCTTCCCTTTTGCATTGATTTTGCATGTTTTGCATGTCTAAATAATCTTTTAAAACATCTTTTAAAATCAAAAAGACCAAAGAAAGATACTGAAAGCAGAGATTTGATTCTAGACTATTTGTGATTTTGCAGTTTTATTTCTTGGAATTGTTTGATGATAAACTAAAGGTGTCAGATTTTAAATATAATCAAACACTGATGTTAATTAAACGTTTCTGTCATCACAAACTTCTCGTTTTGGCACAATTTGCTCGTGGGACGCCAAACATGATTAACTTTGTCTGGTCGCCTCGGCAACAACAACCGCCTCATTATCCTCCCTGCAGGAAGGATGGTTTCAAACATCTGCCTTTGTTTTTTAAGAGCCATAACAACAAAAAAAAAGGAATAAATCCAATTAAGTGGGAAAGTCTCCCGAGCCTGAGCGGGGGAGCCTTAGATATGTGCACTAAATGTCAAGCAATCACACACACGCACGAATCATTGATTAGTTAATAAATTTCTCATACATCACATGATGGCCGTAAATCCGTGTGGAGTGGATGTGGAAACAATCCACCCACGTCCTGAAGATGAGTCACAGTTCTATATGTTACCCTCTCAGTTAATGACTCATGTTTAGGAGTCCAGCTCTCTGACTTCCTCCCTGTCCCTCTTTTAGCTCCACAGAGCCTCTTCCTCCATCAGCATCATCAGAGTCTGAGTCTGGAAGTCGGTTTTGGAAACTGGAGACAGGCAGTCGGGATGATGCACAAACTGAAGCGACGTTTGCCTGAGGAACTTCAGCAGGATTGTCACAACAAGAGGAGAATTTATAGACCCGACTGAGTGTCTAATATATGGTAAAATATGGGAGAGTGAGATGCCAATGAACTACAGGGGAAACGGATGACTGCTGCCCTCTGGTGGCTCAGCTGCAGCATTAAAACACACTGACTGATCTGAACATGAAGTTCAACACAAACTGTTTCCTGCTGTACAAAGATGTTTCATTTTGGGTCGTGTTCTTCTCTCAAACGTCAGAAATTAATTGTGTATTTTATGGCATGCAAAGCTTTTTTTTTGCCTGAAATGTATTGTTTCCAAAAGGCTGACATTTGTTGGCGAATCCCGATGATCTGTTGTGAATGCGAGAATATGTCGTGTCATCCGTGCATCAACATCAACGAGATGTGAGATTTATGCAGACGATGTCGCCTCATCTGTATTTTTAGTCTCATTCTCAGTCACTAGATGTAGAAAACTAACAGCAAAACATGATGTTGTGTGTGTGTATAGTCCAGAGATGCTCACAAGTCTCAGTGGAAGTTGTTCTTGTTTCAGTCTGAGTCAGATCCCAAGTCCTTAGAGGACAAGTCCATGTCGAATCTTTGGAGGGTTAGGGTTCAAGTTCAAGCCAGGCCTCAAGTTTCTAGAGACATTCAGGTTAAGTCAAGAGTCAGGCCTTTGGAGGACGAGTCCAGGTCAAGTTTCTATGCTTGAGACCTAGTGACAAGTCTTTGCTGTATTGTCTCTTTCTAACAATAGATAGCTAATGCTAAGCTATACATACTTGCTAACCATCGATAGCACCAGTGCTAACACTTCCTCTTGACTTGCCTGGCCTGTTTGTTTACAGGCGCCTGATAAAGTTGTAATCGATGATGCATCCTTAATGGAGATATTGCTGATGTTAGCATTTAGCCATGGCTTTGTTTCGGGCTGGAGTTATGATGACGGTGATGATGCTGCAGCCTCATCTCTCCCAGCGGATGCCAAACGTGTAACGATGATGACACTCGGCTCATTATCTAAACGGCTTCTGGCTTAACTTAACAAAATGGCTTCGGCTGTCTGAGTTTATTTTCTTGGGCTGACTCTGCTGACATTAATGAATTGAATGAATGTAATTAATTTGGAATGTAACTACCTACATTTACTGAAGTCATATACTTAGTCAAGACATTAGTTAGCATCCTGGTTCTTACTTGGACTCTTCCTGTCCACGAAAACCACATTTTCTTTGAATGTGTTGATCTGAAATGTTTGTGATAAACTTCTTTCTTTGTGTCTTGATGAAACTTTACTATAAGGTGAATAAAACCATCTTGGATTTGCTGGAAATAGTCACAAAGCTGAAAGCAGGATTGTCTGATTTCAACAGATGTGTGACTGATGAGACATGGAGGAATTACAACTATTGGCTGTCTTCACGTACAGGATTAAACAGCACTGTGTTTCAATTACAGTAAACTACACAAGAATGGAGGCAAAGGCAAAAAAAGATTCCAGGTTGAATCTGATGTCACAGTTTGGCCACCAGATGGCGTCATAACTCCATCAGCTGCAGGCGTGTGCGTTTAATCACAAGGTTCATTTCAGCATTTAGGAAAGTTGCTCAAAATGCCGTCAGATAACGTGACATTGCAGGAACCCCGTTGCATCCGATGTGTTATAATTCACAGAGTCCCAAATATCCTCCTCAGGTAAGGTTTTAGATCCTGTTAATATCTGGAATCACCATGGCAACGTCCATGTTCCCTGTCAGGAAGAGGAGTCGCTCACAATCCTTAAGAATTTTGGAGCTGAGAAGTGGCAGATTTATAATCAGATTAAAATGTACTTTATGATTCGTTCAAACTGTGGGAAGCTCTTCATCAGGAGTCTTCTTCATCCTTGAGCAGCTTGGTGGCAACACCATCACCTCACAGCCAGAAGGTCTCAGGTTCAAATCCCACTGAGGACCTTCCGGTGGGCAGTTTGCATGTTCTCCCCGTGTCTGTGTGAGTTCTCTCCGGGTTTCTCCCACCAAAAACATGCACCATAGAGGAATTAGAGCTTCTAAATCCACCTTAGGACCTTAGGTGTGAATGAGGATGGGACTGGGTCTGCTGTTCATCATTGTAAGAAAGAATTGGTTCTCAATTCATTTACCTGGTTAAATAAATATTTTGCTCATGAGTTCAGCTTTATTGAATTGTTGCCATCATGGACCTCTGATGTCTTATTTTCCTTGTATTTTCTTTCTTTTAAAGTTTTTGTGTCTTTTCGTCTTTATCTGTGTGTTTTTGTGTTGTTTTTGTGTTTACAGTTCACCCCAGTAATCAAATCCTTTAATTGTAATATTTCATCCAGTCGCATTGGCGTCGTGTTACATCTGCGATCAAATGAAAATGAAGCATTTGTAGTTTCTCACTTTAGCCACAGGAGGGAACCAAACGTACCTGCAATCAAGAGTCATTTAATCATCATCTTACTTAATCAGTCATCTTAAAATACATTTAAACGTAAAACTTCTCTAAATGCTAACTAGCAGTAGCCTACCTTTCCCTTTTCGTTAGTTTCCTGAAGGTAAAGTAGATGATTGTTGGTCTGGGTTCGGAGACGAACTCCAATGTCACAGTAAGACTGAGTGAAACTAAAATGTGTAATACGGTCATTGACCACAGGAGGGCACTGTAGACACGACATAGATAAAGGTGGATGAAATCAATGATATACTGCATGTTGATTTTCGGTAGTCGCTTAAAATGAAAACGTTAAAATAACGAATTATATTTCATTGCATTTCATGAGAACGTAATGTTTTTACGTCAGTTTGAACGAATGTTTAAGGGCTGTTCGGTCCCTGTACGACCGATGTCAGAGTTTGGTCCGCATTGCCGGCAGTAAGTCGGATTCGTTTCCAGTGAGGGTTGGACTCCGCCAAGGCTGCCCTTTGTCACCGATTCTGTTTATAACTTTTATGGACAGAATTTCTAGGCGCAGCCAAGGCGTTGAGGGTGTCCGGTTTGGTGGCCTCAGTATTGCGTCTCTGCTTTTTGCAGATGACGTCGTGCTGTTGGCTTCATCAAGCCGTGATCTCCAACTCTCACTGGAACGGTTCGCAGCCGAGTGTGAAGCGGTTGGGATGAGAATCAGCACCTCCAAATCTGAGACCATGGTCCTCAGTCAAAAGGGTGGAGTGCCCTCTCCGGGTTGGGGACGAGATCCTGCCCCAAGTGGAGGAGTTCAAGTATCTCGGGGTCTCGTTCACGAGTGAGGGTACGATGGAACGGGAGATCGACAGGCGGATTGGTGCAGCGTCTGCAGTGATGCGGACTCTGTATCGGTCCGTCGTGGTGAAGAAGGAGCTGAGCCGAAAGGCAAAGCTCTCGATTTACCGGTCGATCTACGTTCCTGCCCTCACCTATGGTCACGAGCTGTGGGTCGTGACCAAAAGAACGAGATCCAGGATACAAGCGGCCGAAATGAGTTTCCTCCGCAGGGTGTCCGGGCTCTCCCTTGGAGATAGGGTGAGAAGTTCGATCATCCGGGAGGGACTCAGAGTCGAGCCGCTGCTCCTCCGCATCGAGAGGAGCCAGATGAGGTGGCTCGGGCATCTGGTCAGGATGCCTCCTGGACGCCTCCCTGGTGAGGTGTTCCGGGTACGTCCTACTGGGAGGAGGCCCCAGGGATGACCCAGGACACGCTGGAGAGACTATGTCTCCCGGCTGGCCTGGGAACGCCTTGGGATTCTCCCGGAGGAGCTGGACGAAGTGGCTAGGGAGAGGGAAGTCTGGGCTTCCCTGCTCAAGCTGCTGCCCCCGCGACCCGACCCCGGATAAGCGGTAGAGAATGGATGGATGGATGAACGAATGTTACTAAGGAACACATACGCTTTGCAGACAGAAGGAATTGCAGGTGGTGAAGGTTGGTCGTGCTAAAGCTACTTTTGTTAGCTCTGTCGGGACATCATTGCAGTCTTTACTGCTACTGTTGAACTTTGAGGAGCTACAGTCATTAGTCATTAGTTAGAAGTTTGCATTGTTTACCAAATTTTAGTCGCTTTTAGCAAGGGGACAAACACGCATTAGTTCTATCGATTAAAATATTTTGATAGTCATGACCGGAAGCAAATGATAATCTAACATCGTCTAACTTTATCTCAATGTTTTTGTAGTAAAACGTTCTGTCCACAAGAGGGCATCACAATTACAGATCATTCAAGAACGAACATTTTTGACACGTCTTCCCAAATAACTTTGTTGTGTAGTTTTCCACGAAATAGTTTAGATATTAAGCATGCATGTCGTATTTTGCTTGTATTTTATTTCTTTAAAAGTTTTTCCTCTTTGTGTTTATGTGTTCTTTTTGGTTTCTGAGTTCACCTCAGGAGTCGCATCCTGTAATTGTTGGTTGAACTTATCCAACAATCAAGAATGTTGCACGTTGAAGTGATAATTCTCCATTTACAACTAACCAAAAGCATCCCATGCACTCCAACTTTGAAGGAAATATTCCAATTCATTTTGTTCATCTTAACAAAAGGTTTGCCTTCTATCGAGTAAAAACAATTCATAGTGATATTTGAGTTGTTGGGGTATGTAAAGTAACGTTAAAATGGTTAAAATTATTAAAATGATCATTCTCAAACATTCTCTCACTCTCTCGTACTTTTCATCCTTGAGCAGCCCTCCATTCATACACCAAACCCCTCCACCTCCCCTCTCTGCTGTCATACGTAGACTAAACTCTAACACCACGTGATCACTAAGTGCTGTAACTCTGTGCTCTATCCTGCCGACTTTCTCTAACGTGTCTCTAGTGCTCAGTATTAAATCTATCCCACTCTGTTTTAACATCCCCCTGACTACCTGCCTGCCTGCTGTCACCCAGTGGGCAGCTTTCGTCACTACAACCCAAACCACAGGGGTTATTTAAAAGCACTGAGAGCAAATGAACGCTATAAATTAAACTGAACATCAGTTCAACGTAAAATTATTTGTATCGCATGGCGTTTTTGTGTTGATGTTTGTGCTGCAATATTTTTTTGGATCTATGGAGCAATCAGTAAAACCTGAGGAGTTGCACTAAAAGGATAAGAGAACTCAAGGACAACATCACAAATCAAAGAACACATTTATACACCTATTATTTTACTTTTGACAAGTCACTTCATACTTTACAGCAGTGGTCCCCAAACTAAGGCCCACGGGCCGAATGTGGCCCGCCTCCACATTTGGCATGGTCCCCTGAATAGTACCAAAAAACTGCAGAGTGGAAATGGCACCTTGTATTTTAACAAAAACGACACATTTTCAAATAAAGCAGAAGTTATTTCAGTCAGATAGTGCAGCTAGTAAAAAGAAGGTTTTTGGTTTTAGAGGATGTTGGAAGCGTGAATTGTTCTTGAAGTCGTCCCCGTCCTCTCATCACGGCGGCACGGTGACGCTGTCGCCTCACAGTCAGGAGGTGTGGGGTTCAAATCCCACTGAGGGCCTCTCTGTGAGGAGTTTGCATGTTCTCCACGTGTCTGGTGGCTCCAAAAACATGCACATAGCTGAGTTAAAGTGATCATAGGTGTGAAGGAGGGGGACAGGACACACCCAGGTGTCATTGTAGTGGGCAATTGGTTCTAAACCCAGTTACAGAAACATTTTGGTCGTGTTAACCTGTTAACCCCATAAATACAAGTTCCAAACTAAACCACAGAAGCTGAAGGTTTAGCTCAGAGAGTTGAGAGGTGGATCTCAGATCTGAGGTTGTGGGTTCAAATCCCACCCTCTGAATTTAGATTTTCTCCACAGCGTTGTGAATAATAAATATAACATCCAACAATATGTGTGTGTGGAGTCTGTTAGCTCAGCCTGTTAAGGTGCTGAACAGGTGTGCAGACATCACAGGTTCAAATCCCACTCCTCCATCATTTTCCAGGCTGTTTCCTGAATGATGAAGATAAATACACGCAGAGAAAAGGTGTGAATGTGAAGGACCTGGTGGCGTGGTGGGTTAGTTAGCAGCCATGACCACTCTGTGTCATGCTCAGAACACAATCTGTCTTCTTCTTTTCCTTTCGGCTTTTCCCTTCAGGGGTCTCCACAGCCAATCAGTGTCCTCCATCTAACCCTGTCTTCTGCATCCTCTTCTCTCACACCAACTACCTTCATGTCCTCTTTCACTACATCCATAAACCTCCTCTTTGGTCTTCCTCTAGGCCTCCTGCCTGGTAGTTCAAAACTCAGCATCCTTCTACCAATATATTCACTATCTCTCCTCTGGACATGTCCAAACCATCTCAGTCTGGCCTCTCTGACTTTATCTCCAATCAGAACACAATCTGTACCGCTTGGTTTTCATATTGTGGGAGACTTGTAAAACTCATATCACATCGAGAAGACCATGAAACAGGAGAGCACAAACTTATGACAGTTACCACAGCAACAGAGAGAGAGGAAGAAGGGGAGAGGTTGGGATGGAGAGAGATGGGGCAGGTATGTTTTAGTTTTTGTTTCTAAATGACTTTGCCCCCACCTTGTTCTCCCAATAGGACGAGCTCGATGACACTGCTACTGTTTGGAACACACACTCCATCAGGCCATTGAAGAACGTGAATGTTCCAAGTGGTCGCCCCAATACTATGTATGCCTTGCCTGAACTCTATGGGACAAGAGACTTTCTTTCTACTGTTGAGGAGGACCAAATTCAACAGTGCAAAAGCGAGTGTGTCTTTCGCTTGACTGTACCTTGTGATCCTGATGTGTATGAACTCTGCAATATTATTATGGCTGAATCGTATCTGACTCCACCAACAGATCCAAAACAGGCTTTGAACTTGTACATGCACCTGAGAGACACTATTCTTGCATCTATTTAATTATATTATTTGTTGTTGCCAGAAATGTATTGATCCTGAATCTGAATGTTTTGGGGTTGACATACATGAAAGGGCAAACATAAAAATGTTATATGTTGGCACTGTGAGCTGCTGATGTGCATTTTAGTTGCTCTTATTTATAACACTGTTGTTATGAGCAAACATATCAGTTATATTGAGATGCAAAAATCTCACAATGTACTTCAAAGTATTTAATATTAAAATGAATGTAGACCACATTCTTTATCCATTTTTATCAGTAAGATGATCTTCACCACTGATGGAATATGTTCTAGAAGCTGCATGTATGACAGAAAAGCATAGAACTTTGTGAATGCACAAAACATTTTCTCATTTTGTAGTGCTGTGTTGTCAGGAAGTGCTATAAAAATAAACAGTACAAGCTCCTGATTTCTTCTTCAGTGTGAAGACATTTCATTGTCTACTAGCATGAACTGAACATTTTAACAACTCTAACAAAGTGCAGCCTTGAAGGTGAGTTTGGGTCAAACAGGAAAGTAAAATTTGGATTATTTAATCATGGTGTGCTTCAATGCTGAAATAGGGCTCACAGCCAAACACATGACAGAAAAAAACTAACAAAAGAATGTAATCAGAAAAACAATGATGTATGTTTATATTAAGCCCTTATAAGGACAGTTCTCAAAAATTCACAGAATATCTATTTCAAGGTAGTTACTGGACAGGATGTTGTCAAACTCAGTGCGAAATTCAGCTCACGACCCATAAGTGCATGGTAGTTCAAGAGTTGCTCCACAGGTGTGAGCAACCAGTGTCCTGCTGAGCCCTATGTCAGCATTGAAGCACAGCATGACTTTTTCAACACAGATGACAGATGAGCCTGTGCAGAAACGAGAGATTTTTTCAGCTTGGACTTGGTCAGCATTTTTCACGTATCGTTGTAAGTGGTTAAAGTTTGTTTCTTCTGTCTGAGACAAATGTTTTTGTTGTTTCAAGCCTGTTGGATCAGTTAATCGCAAAACTTTATCCACGATTTCATAGCTCATACATGAACCATAATGTCGGGAGTTCCAATTGTTATTGATGATGAGACATTTGTAGGGGCCATAACAGGCCGCTGTGCGAGTTATCCGTCAACCAACAAAATGAATGAATGAGATTCCAACCATAGAATCTCGCTTAAGAAACACCACCGAGTAGAATACTGGAAGGAGTCCATCAGATTTCGCAAAAGATGGAGCGTTTTTTTTCTCTCTTCATGCCTTTTTTTCTCCATGTCACCTTAGGGGCTCCGTAAAATTTGAGCCTCAACACCTGACGGCTGTTCCTGTGGGACAGAAGGTGAATTCAGACCTTGAAGCAAGTTCATAAAAAAATCAAACTCAGTTAATATGTGCCAACAAACAACTGAATCTAACTGCATTAGTGGCACATTTTAATTCCAGGCATAAAGTTCATGGTCAAAAGGTTTGTTGGGGACCATTCCAGACTGAACTGGGTTAAAGAGGAGAATGCAAGCTGAAATGTTACAGCGTTTTATAGGGAATTTCAATATGAAAGAAACTTCATGTCACTGGATAGCACAAAGATTAAATTCATTTATTTCTAATATATATATATTTTTTATCTTTCCTCATTCTAATTGCGTCAACTAATTACATCATGATATTTTTCTCCTGTCGTGGTCTTTCCAACCATGGAATCTCGCTTAAGAAATACCACCGAGTAGAATACTGGAAGTAGTCATGTTGCTGTATGCTGAAGGAGGAGATATCCTTGCATTGTGTGTTTCAACAAGACAATGACCCCAAACACACCATCAAGTGAGCAAAATCATGGATCCAGACAAGCAGCATCCAACTAATGGAGTGGACAGCACAATCCCTGGACCTCCATCCCGGAGAAAACATGTGGGCTGACATAAAAAATGCTGTTCATGATGCAAAAATAAGAAAAGCAGTGGAATTGTGGAATGTCGTACAATTTTGGGCTAGAGTTTGTTGACCGGTGCAGGAAGTCGGTCAAGTCCAAGAACTACAGATGTGAAGCAGTTATAAGAAACTGTGGCTACGATACTAAATATTTAGGACACTCAGCAAAGTTGATTTTTAAACATTTCTTAGTTTTATGCAGTAAATTTTTGAGTTTTAAAGAAAGATGTTAACACTGCTATTTTTTGAACATTGTATGTTGACTTTCAGTAAAATATTATCAAAGCCATGACTTTTATTACACTTTTTTGCTTTGAAATAGAACGTGAAATGTCCCCAATTCATCTGTGTACATTAAATTAAAAGTTACAGTATTTTCCGCACTACAAGGCGCACCTAAAAGCCTTAAACTTTCTCAATTTCTTATAACCAATGTGCCTTATATATGAAAAAAGTTTTAAAATAGACCATTCATTGAAGATGAGCTCTCAGATGCGGTTTATAATCCAGTGTGCTTTATAATCCAGTGCGCTTGTTAATCCAGTGCACTTTATGTATGAAATTTCTTTTAAAATAGCCCATTCATTGAAGGTGCGCCTTATAATCCAGTGTGCCTTCTAGTGTGGAAAATATTATATTTGAAGAATTTTGAGGTTTACTCACACTTTTAGACACGCTACTATTATTATGGACATAACTGCACGTGGTGTATGTCAACAACAACAACAACAGTTGTCACAGCGTTCATTTTTGATCTTATGGTCAGCTACCAGCCTCCCGTCTCTGCTTGTCACTAGGAATCGAACAACTTCACCTTCTGGCAAGGTAGATAACACACCTTGGTTTGTGAATCTCATTATAGAGACTCCTCTAGCAGAGGAGGCCGCTATCAGAGTTATTGCCTTTAGACAACCAGCTTTTGAAAGCTAGCATTTGTTTTTATTTGTGTTCAATACGTTTTGAAAATGCAAGAATTTTCTTGTGTCAATATTATTGTTAAAAAGGCCAGCAGCACTTGGACTTCTCCACCCCTCTCTTAGGAATGGTGCGTTCCGCGCCCTTTCTCCCGAGTGGTACAGTCCGTCTGCCCACTGTAGTTAACGGAGACCACCGGGAAGTTTGTGGACTTCAGTGGTGTCCCCAATTAACCTTCCAACAGATGGAAAAGTTGTTGTTTTCGATTGTTGGGTGCGTGCATTGAAAGGTAAGTGCTGTGCATTGATATGTTTGGGATGTGTTCTTTATCTGTGGAGAGCATTTGCTGCCCCCCATGTCTGCTGTTTATGATCCACCTTGATGTAAGCCAATTAAGGGGCCGCGGTGCCTGTAGTGGGGTCTCATGGCGCCATCTTGTGGCAGTGTTGAGTAGTGGTAGCTAGACCACCCTTTGACGTTCAGCCGCCTATTACCGTATTGGCCCGAATATAAGACGACCCCTTCTTTTTCAAGACTCAAGTTTGAAAAAAGACTTTCTGAACACCAAATTTAATTTTTATCCAGAAAATAATTACAGTACATCTGAAACAAATGATTATAACAATATATTCGAGAGAAAAAGCATGTTATTTTGCCTCATTCAAATCATGCAAAAACTGTATCACATCTTAATATCTGAACATTTAAATATGTAAACTAAAGTGCAATTGTTCCTTCAATAGTAAACAAATGAGGAGGAGATCAGATCCAAAGGTACTCAACAGGAATTCATTTAGGGTCTGGTAGTAGTATGCTGCCAGAGTCCAAGAAAATTTAAATAAAACTTTTATGGACTGGAACGTACCTTCCAAAATCTTATCAAAATCTGTGATAGAAAATAAACTTTGAATAAACTTAAAACATAAAGTATTAAAATAAAATAATAAATTATCTTTGATTATAATATAAATGAAAATGTCACAATTTAAAACATTGCAAAATATTTCCTTTCAACCAGTCTTTTGCAGGGTTTATCAAACTGAATCAATCCCTCTTATTCTTTGGTAATGAACAGTTAATCCTTTCCACAAATTGTGGCGATCCACAATTTGTTAACTCTTAATCCAGGAAATTAGAGATCCTAGTTAAGGAAAACAAAAATTTGGGTACCCAACAAAAAAATACTATAGAGCTGTATAGAAAAATAAATGTCTGGTACTCAAGTGGTCCACCAGCAGAGCTGGGTGATGGCTGGCACAGGTCCCGGTGCACAGCAAGTCTCTATCTGGCTCCGGTCCACCCACGCTAGCAGGAAGAAATATAATCAGTGACTCGAATTGAAAGATGGCAAATATAGACTAGCCACAGCTAGTCTATATTTGCCATGTGTCCTCTCCTCTCTCAGTTAATCAAGTGACAACCCGCCATTTCTGCAGCTCTGAGATCACCTGTTCCACAGCTGTAAAGCAGAGTGTTACTGTCGACCCTAAGCGACAGTGTACCTATTAGTACTGAATAACAGGCTGGCTAAATAACCCCTGGGTTACACAATCAACCAGAATGGCTTCTGGTTTTTGAAATGTAAATAAAGCAATCTACTGTGATAAAACAACAAGATTGCAATAACTGCATTAACCATCAAAGTGAAGTCTAACTGTAACTGTAGTCTAGTCTTCAGCGTTTCTCTGACTGAGAGCATTTTTTAGGTGATCTTTTTGAGCTCTCCATCTCCGTACATTACACTCTGTCACACCAGATTTCACAGCCGCTTTGCAATAGTTTGAAGACTCTGCCTCATTTCTCACCATCATCTTGAAGTTTGCATCATAACTTCTCCTCAGCTGCTGGTTAATCTGACCAGATCTTCAACCCACTTTTCTCCACATTGTCGCTACGTTTCTCCATTTTCTGTTATCTCTTCTCTTATTTTCTTCTCTTTTCTTTCTTACCGCTATTTTTTTATTTTTCTTCTTCGTGCTACCGCTAGTTTTATTTTTCTTCTTTGTGACAGGGGTTCGCTTTGCCCGGGGGAGTTCAGTTCAGCATTCGCTTTAAAGATATCTGGCGCCATCTAGCGTTGTGAATGGGTATAACGTCTAGACCCCGAATGTAAGACGACCCCCACTTTTTCAGTCTTATTTCAATGCAAAAAACACCGTCTTATATTCGGGCCGATACGGTATGTCTAGATTTAGTAGTTATATGCTTGTAGTTCTCATAGTGTTTTTTCCTTTTTATTCCTCCCTTTTTAGAAACCACACACACACACACACACACACACACACACACACACACACACACACACACACACACACACACACACTCAGACAGATCTAGCCAGTTATAAGTTTCTGTCAGTGACGTGTGTCAGTGACATGTAACCCTAACCCTAACCCTCACATGTGTCAGTTACCTATGTGCTGTGCTTGTGCTGTACTTTTGTGTTCAGAAAATTATGTGATAGACAAGAACTAAGTGTTGTGCTATCTGTGTTTGTGTAAGCAGATGCGTTTCGTGGTGATTTCCATTGTTAAATGGAAATTCCCAACACATTGAATGTACTTCCAATTTGGTCTGCAGGTGTACTTTCTGACTTTGGCACCATAACTAACTAAACAATATTGTAACCATTTGTGCATCGATATCACACTTATTAACATATAGATACATATATACATATATAGAGAATTAATTTGATGTGAACAGATTTAAAGTTCAACTTCCTTTGTCAACAGGAGGAAGGAATTTTAGCAGCAGCATTAGCAACACTACGAAGCACAAGGTAAGAACAAGACAGCCCCCCAATATGGTACAGTTGGTCCATGGATGACCCAGGCAAGTGCCTCCCTGGTGCTTCCATCGCTCCTGCCCCACAAGGTAACCTGGTTTTGACAATCGCCAAAGAAGTTGCCCCAGGGATGTTGGTCTGTACAGCTCAAAACCTTGTGGGTAAGAAATTGTGTCTGGTAACCCTGAGCTTGAATAACTCAGGAAGTGTTGGAATTTCCGCAGCAATCGTGGGGGTTCTCATCGTCATCACAGCCATCATCGTTTTCTGCTAAAGAATGGTTGATAGTTTTGGAAATGAGATTTTCATCAACGAACTGCCTCCGCACAGGTGGCTTCCCAAAAAGACACAGAAAGATGTGCCGTCCCAGACTGCAAGAGAGGTGAGTAATAGGAATGTGAAAGTTGATACAGATGCTCCTCTACTTACGATCATTCGTTTTACATTTTTTTGATTTTACGTTTGAACTGACTGTAACAAAAATTTTTGTGAGTGAATTTTTGAGTTTAGCGCACTCTCCGTAGTACGAGACGTTCAAACGATCTTACCTTTGACACTGCGTCCATTGTTTACATGGTGCAACGAGAGACTGAATGTGCCTCGCCTCTTCCCACTTCATCGCGTGTTACCCTTGTGTTAAGAAGTCGTATCAGTGATTTCTGTGTTTATATATACATTGTTTTGCATATTTGTAACCCTAAGCAAATATGGTTGGTCAAAAGCGTAAGTTTATAGTGGTAGTCAAAAGAAGCGGTGTTTTATAAGATACAGTAATAGAATTTATGGATGTAAATACAGTATGAATGGTCACACATTACTGGAACGTACAGTAACAACCTACGTTCATTTTCAGACACTGTTTGAGGCACTTTGTTTCATATATGTATTCATATTTCTGCTCAAGACACTTTATTTTCTTAAAAAACTCCCAACAGAAGGCACAATTTTGTGATTTTGAAAGGCCACTGTTTTGTACAAGAGTGTTGAACATTGTTTGTTTTCGGCATTTTTCATGGTGCTAAATTTAAGCCCACATTTCAGCCAGTGGACCATGTTCGAAGAAATAAATGTCTCCATTAGAATTCAGTTTGGCTCTTTCTACTGAGTTTGAGTTTGGATAAAATTTGTAAGCATAAGTAAAGCTTAGTTCTTTAAAAACCCTACAGCTTCTTTCAGAGAAACATGTTGTGCTTAAAAACACGTTTTGAGCCATTTGAAGCTGAATGGAGGACTTTCTTTGGGTAATTTTTTTCACTCCCATACATTGGTTGAATGTAAATGTGGAATTTTTGACAAAGTGTTGAGTTGGAATTTGAATGTGGAATTGTTGACAGTGTTGAGTTGGAATGGAAGATGGAAGGGAAACCTGTCACCCTTGTGGGGGCCAAATCCTTAATGGAAGGGAGTAAGGACAAAACTCTTTCCTGATCTCATAGCTTAGGTGGGCTTATTGGCACTTTTATGCACTTCAAAACTTTTAAAAACTTATTTTATGTTGTGCAACAACTGAAAATATACTGTTCATTCTATAGTGTAGAATTCTTCCAAATTTTCATCTAATTTACTTCTACATTTGGAGAAAGTGTGCTCTGACATCATAATTAACTAAATATTATTGTAACTATTTATGCATCAATATCACAGTTATTAACATAAATAGCATTAATTTAACGTGAACAGATTAAAAGTTCAACTTCCTTTGTCAACAGGAAGAAGGGAGTTTTGTGAAGCACATGGTAAGAGCTCTGTTTAATGATTTTTCTTCCATCAATCTCTCCAGCTAATTGGACGAGGATTGTTCCAGGACATGTGGGGTCCAACATGGTGATGGGTGTACACCGGATGTCCTTGTCCTCCTTCTCAGGGTACTCATGTCCCTCCTCTTCCTACTCTCCCTCCTCTTCCCTGTCATCCTCCACGCCAGCGCTCACCAGCCCCCGATCAGGTGAGAGTAGCAACCTTCTTGTTCAGCAGGTTCTCCTGAGGTTCTCCAGGTCATGTCTCTACTCCCTGCCTAGTGCTGAAGAGGCCAGTCAGCGTGGAGGAGCTGCAGGCGCCAGGAGCACCCTTCATCAAGAAGTTCTTCACGGTGCGTAGAGAAGGAGGAGCCGGAGCTGCTTGTTCCGCCTCCTGCTGACTCCTCCTCTCTTGTTTCCAGGTTGTCGGTGATGAGCTGGGCTTGGGGTTCGTGGTGAGGGGGGACGGGCCGTGTCACATCCAGGTGGTGGAGCCTGACGGACCGGCTGCTGCTGCTGGCATGAGGGTAGGCATCATGGGAAATGTCAGGGAGTGTGTGAAAGGGAAGGACGAGTCCTCTGACTCCTCCCCTTCCTAACTGCAGATCCGTCAGTTTTTGGTTTCTATAAATCGGGTCAATGTTCTTCACCTGGACTTCCGGACCATCAGACACATGCTCCTGACAGGACCCAGAACCGTGGCTCTGGAGGTGATGGAGGAGAAGGAGACCCCACCATCCACTGACAGTGTAATTTTTTAAACACTCTTTTATTATATCTTGTCCACTTGAAGGACACATTTCAGGGCACCATTTTATGTTCAGCGGAATGCACCCTGTGGGACTTATGTCTTTAAAAACATTTTGGCTACTGGGACGGCCTTTTACTGTTTTTGCCTGCTGAGAGGGCATCGTTGAAGGCACTTTATGTTTGGTTTAATAAAGGATCACTATTATTGCACATTTTTTAAAAACATTTGATAGAATCTTATCCATCAGGGGATGTTTTTATTTTCAAAATTAAAATATTTGTGTTATTGGAACTGTTTTTTGTCTTGAACAAAAGTGATGACAGTTGCTTTTTTCTTATTTGACTGTTCAATTTAAGTAATTACCTTTTTCATGAAAATAAAGAATGTTAAAAAATATAAAGCTTCCTTCCGTCCCTTCCACTGCTTTGAGTTTAAATAAACCTATGTGTTTCAACGCTTTTTTCTATCTTTACTTTTGTCTTTATATTTGTATGCTTTGTGTAGTGTAGGCACAAGACGGCGCAGGCCAGTGTCTTATTGTGCCGGTCCCAAGCCCGGATAAATACAGAGAGTTGTGTCAGGAAGGCGTCCCATGGAAATTGGACTACTGTTGGTCGAAGAAGGAGATGCTTTTTATATTGTTAGTTGGGTTTGTCCTGAGTGTTTAGTGTCGTCTGTTGTTAGTTTTTGTGTGTTTTGTGTGGTTTTTGTCGACCAGGCGTGTGCTGGTTGGCGGCCACTCAGACGCTGTCATGGCTTCTGATGGCTTCGCGTCGCTGACAGGTGAGTTAGGCTTAGGGTTAGGGTTAGGGTAAGGGGGTTAGGGTTAAGGTTAGGGTTAGGGTAAGGGGGTTAGGGTTAAGGTTAGGGTTAGGGGTTAGGGTTAGGGTTAGGGGTTAGGGGTTAGGGTTAGGGTTAGGGGTTAGGGTTGGGGTCAGGGTCAGGGTTAGGGGTTAGGGTTAGGGTATTAGGGTTGGGGTTGGGGTTGGGTTAGGGTTAGGGGTTAGGGTTAGGGTTAGGGTTAGGTATAGTAAAATACGTAGTTCCTTGGAAGGAACTATGAAGTGCACTGGCGCATGGGGCCCGGGAGTGGGGTCACCTTAAAATGCCATCAATAAAATCAGGAGTTTAAAAGGGTTAAAATACATTAAAATCAATTAAGATTACGGAAAGGAGAAAGAAAAGTTAGGAGAATGAGGAAAATCTGGGGGAAGTGGGATAAAATGGATGTTAAATTTTAAAAGGCACTCTTATATAAGGAAAAGGGAGCAGGAAAGAGCTAGATAAAATAATAGTTGGACAGGTCCACAATAGAAACATATTTTGAAGGGCTGATGGGGTATGTCCAGAGCGGGACATGAGCCCTGCTCACCTGGTTGAGAAGCTTGTGTTTATATCACAGAGCTATAACTTCTTGGTTTTGGCTGTTGGACGATAGAGATATGGGGTAGTTTTGATTCAAATAATGTTTAAAGGAGACGTGGCCCAGCTGGGGTTTGAACCCTCAATCTCTAGTTGGCAG